>BCHH01000008.1:2817892-2851179 GCA_001599595.1 Beverwykella pulmonaria | reverse complement strand
TGTCATTATGCTTGTTTTTCAAAGATCCTTAAGTAATGCAACACGGAAACTCATATGCGTGGAGAATAGCTGTGAGAAACCCTCAACTAACCTACCAAAGAAACTCGTCTACATAAAGGATGCTTGTTAACAAACCCTAATCAACCCACTGAAGAAACTCAAATGCATAAAGGATGCTTGTTGATGAATCCTAGTCCACCCACCAAGGAAACTCAAATGCGTAGAGGGTGCCCGTCAGAGATCCTCAACAAACACGTAAAAGAAACTCACCTGCATCAAGGATGCTCAGTAGTAATAAACCCCAATCAACTTGCTGGGGAAACTCAAATACATAGAAGATGCCCAACAGAGACCCTCAAGCAACCCACTCTTAAGGGTGGCAGTACCCTGGATGGGAGAGGATGAGAAGGGGAGCCGAAAGATGACGTCAGGTGGTAAGGCAGGGTGATAGCACAGTAAAACCTAGGAGGCTCAAGTGAGGCTCAAGTGATAAGGTGGTCACCTCCGGGCACAAGTATGCTGGAGTAATACTTCTCCGAGGTCGTACTCTTCTCCAGTATTGCCTTCCGAGCCAATGGACCCCAAGACCGGCGTCCAAGGCTAAATGATTTGAGACATGTTTATAACAAAAAGGTATTATATTAAATATTAAACTTTTTAGAATTTGTATGGTTTGTATGGTTTGTCTGGTTTGTCTGGTAACCTGTGGTTAACCATGGTTAGTACATGGTTCGGAAAATTTAACCGAATTCCCGATGTATTCCAGCATGCCTCAATAGGGTTAAGATTAGGTAATTGAGGAGGATGGACAAGTATAAGCAGGCCTGCGTCCTGTTTTAGGTGTGCTGGCACGCTGTTTGGCGACTTGATTCTATGGCTTGGATTACCATCCTCCTGCAGGTGGTATTTGACGCCGTGACGGGCTTCCAAAGCCTAGATCTGCTTAATGTGTTCTGGCAGTATCTTTTGAGCGTAAAACACCTGCGTTATACAGTTGCCTTTTGGTGTTGCGTCCTCCTTTGCCTTGGTATCTTTATATACTTTAACACGTTCCTGAAAGGCAGTATTAAGCTTGTATTTCATCTGCTTAGGCTTAGGTTGTTTGCGCTGCTTTTCTGAAGGCTCTACAGGGTCCTTATAAAAAATAAGTCTACCCTTGTGGTTGTATRAGACGCCAGCCGCAACGTGAACAGTAACATCCAAAGAACCCTCTAGTTCTACCTTATTTATCCCTCTTTCTTGCCCTGGGTAACGCAGCTTATATTTAGCAACCTTCATCAACTTAATTGACTGGAAGTGTGCCTCATCTGTGAACCAAACACGCTGCTAGAAGCCTGTTATAGTGTCTTTTTGGTGTAAAGCGCTATAGGAGCAGCGAAGACCTTGATTTTTTTCTGAGATCTTCTTCTAAAATGGTTTCTTAAACTGCCTAGCTCCTGCCTTGCTTGCGTGGTATTGTAGAGTACGTGGCGTGGCTGAAATTCCTAGCTCTTTAACCTAATCTGCGTAGCCCATTTCGTGGATTTGGTTGTTCTGGTCTGTTATTTTTGCGAGGTTGGACGCAGATACTAAGGGCTTGCGGCCTAAGGTAGAGCTGGTTTTTCAGGTTCTTCTAACTGCAGCTTGGCCTATAGCTTCTTGTTTTGCGATCCAGGTGCGCGCGGTAGAGGGAGGTATATTGATAGCTGGAAGTCGTGCGATATCGCCAGTTGTTTGGTCATTTCGCCTCAAATCAAAGGCGTCGAAGAATCTATTACGTTTAATAGTATCGTGCTCGCGTCGATCAGTCTTTTTATCGCGTTTTTTCGGTGTGGTTGGAGCCATGTGTGGTGTTGAAGTCGGTATGAGGGCTTTGTTTTGAAGTTCTGATCGAAAGCGGGGCCCCTGCGCGCTCAATTCTTGCACACCCGTGCTCATGAATCGTGATTACTAATCAAACTCTTGGCGAAATTCTGCGAACTTACGCTTCAACTTTCTCCAGCGGCAGCGCCCATAAGAAATCAGTTGTTTCATCACTTGGTATGCACTAAACTTGTGGCTACCTGCAGAATACTTACTGGGAGACCCTACCGCCTCTACGCTACCCTATATTGTCTCAGAATCGCGATGACTCTGAAGTTAGATCCTGTGCATGAGCACCGACGACCTTCATCCACACACGTCACACATAACATGCAACAATGCAGAAGTCGGGCTAGAACAGAATACATTGGAGGAGTCTACCCCATGATCTGCCTCGTCATCATGCGGCTCCAAAAATTCCGAGCATCCTTCTAGAAGGGTGCTTGCCTCACGTCCCGACAACACGGACGCGAGAGCTCGACAACATCATTAAGCCATACCTCATAACTCCCCCAATAAACACTAGATTGATATTTCAGGAAGTATTTTTATGAACCACGTGGAAGGTGCATCGTTTTCCCTACCCACGTGTGTGACTAGCTTAGCCTTTACTTTGTTCGGTGTCGGAACCCGAACGTCTTATACGAGATTTTATCGCAAAGCGACACCTGACTACTGGCCAATAGTGTCCTTAGTTACAGACTGCGCTACGCTGTGATGCAAAAGTTTCCCAATAATCGCGAAGCTTTACCGCATCCGATGGTCGGGTTCCCATTCCTCCATAATCAAAATCTTGGCACCTCCGTCGCATGCTTGCCAAACCACTTTGTTGAAGCACCCTAGCTCACTCGGTTTACGATAGCAAGGGAAATACGCTAGAGACAGCAGTCCGACTACGCGGAAATTCTGAGGTCGTAACCGTGCTCACTCCACGCCAATTCATACCGGAGTTCAAGTATCTTTCTGAGCACCGCAACCATTCTCTATATATCTTCGTAGTAGCACCTGTATTTTCCGCATCACAAACCAAGTCTTCCTACCATCAAGAACACATCCATTGTCAGAATCCGTTGCCTGTACACTTCCCATCTACTTCCCAGCAAGCAACGAATCCATTCACTTACTACCACAATGGACAAACAAACTCAAGTTCTGCTCTTTGGAGACCAAACCAGCCCCTTCCACGCTTCTCTTAGGCGTCTCCTTTCCATCAAGCACAACGCTCTGCTTACCACGTTCTTTGAGAGAGTCTTCTTTGCTCTGCGTGCTGAGGTGAACCGTCTTCCCATCTCGTTCCAGGACCAATTTCCTCGATTTACTTCCCTCTTGGATCTTTTGGCCCGGACTGCAGAGTTCAAGACACGAAACCCTGCTCTCGAGAGCGCTTTCCATACACTGAATCAGTTGGCATCCTTTGTCAGGTAAGAGATATCTCATCAAACTATTCTCGCGCGAATGCAGATGAATCATTTGGACTTTGCTGCACACGAGTGTATACGCCACAAGGAATTTTGCTAACATAAATCAGCCACTATGGTCAGAGCACGCAAAAATACCCCTCGCCAGCCGAGAGCCACATTGTTGGCGTTTGTACTGGTCTTCTTTCTTCTGCCGCCATCAGCACTTCGCAGTCATGGGCAGAACTCTTCCCAGCGGCCATTGAAGTCGTGCTCTTGGCATTCCGCACCGGTATCCGCACCACTCAAGTCCGGAATGACATTGAGCAGCCAAACACAGGTTCCCAATCATGGTCTATGATTGTTCCGCTTACAGCTCAGCGCGCTGCCATGGCATTGGATGCCTTTGAAGAAGATCAAGGCATTCCCCACGCATCTCGGCCATACATTAGCTCCATTACACCAAACAACGTTACTATCAGCGGTCCCCCGTCAGTTCTCGAGGCTCTAGTTAAAACACCGCCATTCTCGGAAACGAAAGCAGTCAAGGTTTCGGTCTTCGCGCCATATCATACTTCCCACCTCTATTCAGAGGCTGATGTGGATGCGATTCTTGCCTCCAGCTCTCCGGATATCCTCCGCTCCTACAAGCCCAAAATCCCAGTCTTCTCTGATGTTACCGGCGAGGTAATTGATGCAGCCACGTTTGGTGATCTTCTCCGTATTTCCCTCCGCGAAATCCTGATGGAACCAATCCGATGGGACAAACTTCTTGAAGGCACAGCAGCAGAACTGAAGAATGCCAGCATTTCCCAAGCAACCATTATGCCATTCATGGCCAACGGTTCCCAGCACCTTGCAGCAGCTCTTTCTCAAGCAGGTATTCCCAGTGTCAAGATCGACGCCGAGAACACGGACGTCAACGCCCAACCGCATGCCCGCGCACAGCAGTCCAAGATTGCCATTGTTGGCTTTTCCGGACGATTCCCTGACGCTGCTAGTACTACCAAGTTTTGGGAAATCTTGCACCTTGGCAAGGATGTTCACCGAGAGATCCCCAAGGACCGATTTGATGTGGACGCCCACTTCGACCCCACCGGCAAGAAGAAGAACACGTCTCGAGTACGACATGGATGCTTCATTGAGGAGCCTGGGCTTTTCGATGCTCGCTTCTTCAATATGAGCCCGCGAGAGGCTGCTAATGCCGATCCGGGCCAACGATTGGCTATCACTACTGCGTATGAAGCGTTTGAAATGGCTGGGTTTGTTCCGAACCGAACGGGTATGTTTTCAATCTTCTTGCTTTGAGAATCGACACTGATTGTATCCAGCATCTACTCAGCGCGATCGTGTGGGAATATTCTACGGCATGACTAGCGACGGTAAAATATCCTCTGTTGTTTCTATCGATGACACTCTGACACCCTCCTACAGATTGGCGTGAAGTAAACAGCGGCCAGAACGTTGACACCTATTTCATCCCTGGCGGCAATCGAGCCTTCACTCCGGGCCGTATCAACTACCACTTCAAGTTCAGCGGCCCTTCCTTCTCGGTGGATACTGCCTGCTCATCATCTTTCGCTGCCATTCATACAGCTTGCAACTCCCTCTGGCGCGGTGACTGTGACACTGCTATTGCGGGCGGAACCAACGTCATGACCAACCCTGACAACTTCGCGGGTCTTGACCGAGGCCACTTTCTCTCTACTACTGGCAATTGCAACACATTCGACGACGCGGCAAATGGATACTGCCGAGCCGATGCTGTGGGCACAGTGATTCTGAAGAGGCTAGAGGACGCTGAAGCTGATTGCGATCCCATCTATGGTGTTATGCTTGGAGCATACACAAATCACAGTGCAGAGGTAATTCATCCAAATGCTTGCTTGTTTGCTTTGATTCGCTTCGAAACTAACCTGTATTAGGCCGAATCCATGACTAGACCGCATTCCGGCGCACAAGCATTCATCTTCGACAAGATGCTAAACGCGGCGAACGTGAGCCCGCTCGATGTTAGCTATATTGAGATGCACGGAACCGGAACACAGGCCGGTGACGCTGTTGAAATGGGATCAGTTCTTCAGGTCTTCGCTCCTAAGGAGGGTGCTCGCCCTACTCAATCACTGCACCTTGGATCCGCTAAAGCCAACATTGGGCACGCTGAATCCGCTTCGGGTGTTGCTTCCCTTATCAAGGTCTTGATGATGATGAAGAATAACGAGATTCCACCTCATTGCGGCATCAAGACCAAGCTCAACCACAATTTCCCTGACCTTGCGGCTCGCAACGTTCACATTGCACGAACACCAACCAAGTGGTTGCGTCCTGAAGGGGGGAAGCGGACTGTCTTCATGAACAACTTCAGTGCAGCTGGAGGAAATACGGCACTCCTTATGGAGGATGCTCCGATTGCATACAGTGCTGCGAACACAGACCCCCGGTCAACTCACATGGTTGCTGTCTCTGGAAGATCTATCGTCAGCTTGAAGAACAACCTTCAGTCTTTTGCAGGGTTCCTCGAGAAGAACCCGAATACTTCTTTGCCTGCTCTTTCTTACACGACTACGGCTCGGCGTATGCACCACAACCACCGGGTCATCGTCTCTGGTGCCAACATTGAGCAGATCGCCAAGAAGATCAGAGATGCTGCCCAGCGCCAGGATCTGAAGCCTGTTCCGGCTAAGGTCCCCAAGGTTGCATTTGCATTCACTGGGCAAGGTGTTCTTCAATCCGGCATGGGGAAGCAACTCTTCGAGAACTTCGTCCAGTTCAAGAACGATATCCAGCGGTTCGATCGTATCGGCCAGAGCCACGGTTTCCCTAGTATCCAGCCCCTCATCGATGGATCTATCGAGGACGTTGACAATGTTAGCCCTGTGATTGCTCAGCTCGGTACCACATGTATGCAAATGGCGCTCACTCGCCTGTGGGCTTCTTGGGGAGTCACCCCAGCTGCTGTCATTGGTCACAGCCTTGGGGAGTATGCTGCTCTCAATGCTGCTGGTGTCTTGTCGGCCAGCGACACTATCTACCTAACCGGAAAAAGGGCACAGCTTCTCGTCGCTCGTTGCTCTATGGGAACACACTCCATGCTGGCAGTTCAGACTACTCTGGCCCAGGTCGGCACGCACTTAGTTGGCAAGCCATGCGAAGTTGCTTGCATCAACGGCCCTAACGCTCTTGTGCTCAGCGGTTCCAACGAGTCTATTGACTCCCTTGCCGAAGAACTTGCTGCTGCTAAGTTCAAGTCTACAAAGCTCAAAGTCCCATACGCCTTCCACAGTGCTCAAGTTGAAGCAATCCTCGCCGAATTTGAAGAAGTCGCCAAGAACATTCGATTCTCGACTCCGACAGTACCGTTCATCTCCCCTCTTCTTGGAGAGGTTGTAGAGGGTGACGGGGTCTTGAACCGCCTCTACCTCAGCCGAGCCTGCCGCGAAACCGTCGACTTTGCCTCAGGGTTAAATGCTGCTCTCGAGAACAAGACTGTCACGGAGAAGACCATCTGGGTTGAGTTGGGATCACATCCTGTCTGCTCCGGAATGATCAAGTCCGTCATCGGCAGCGACACCGTCGCCCTTCCATCTCTCCAGAAAAACAAGGACTCTTTCGAGGTCCTCGCTAACAGCCTTTCGGGCCTCCACCTTGGTGGCATCGAAGTCAACTGGAATGAGTACCACCGCGACTTTAAGAGCTCGCACAGGGTCATTGAGCTCCCCGCTTACAACTGGGATGCGAAGACCTACTGGATCCAGTACAATAACAACTTTTGCCTCACGAAGGGCGATGCTCCCGCTCCAGTACAGGCTGCTCTTCCTGCCCCTGTGCAGTCCAAGCTCTCCACTTCCTCGGTGCAGAGGACGATCGAAGAGCACCTCGATTCCGCGAAGCCATCTATCATTATGGAGTCAGATGTTCAAGAACCCACTCTGGTTGCTGCTATCATGGGCCACGCTGTCAACGGCACTCCACTCTGTCCATCATCGCTCTATGCAGATATTGCGCTTACTCTTGGTGACTACTTAATCAACAACAGCAAGACAAAGCCTTCCGCCACTGCAATGGACGTTGCTGACATGGTAGTCAAGAACCCGCTCATTGCTACCGGCCAGAAGCAACTGTTCCGCTCTTCAGCGGTTGCCGATTGGTCTGCAAAGGAGATTACTGTCCAAATCTACAGCGTCAACGAACAGGGAAAGAAGACCACCGATCATGCCAACTGCAAGGTCAAGCTAGGCGATGTCGACGCCTGGACGGCTGACTGGAAGCGCAACTCTTATTTGATCCGGTCCCGCATCGAGGCTCTGCACAAAGGTGTTGAGAACGGCGCAACCAACCTGATCAAACGCGGTATGGCCTACAAGCTCTTTGGCGCGATTGTCAACTACGAGCAGCAATACAAGGGCATGGAGGAAATCGTCATGAATAGCGATGATCTCGAGACTTCTACCCGCGTCAAGTTCCAGAAAGATCCCACTAACGGCAAATACTACCTTGCCCCGTACTGGATCGACAGTCTTGGCCAGGTCACCGGCTTCACTATGAATGCGAATGACAATACCGATTCCAAGACCCAGGTCTTCGTCAACCATGGCTGGGACTCCCTGCGAGTAGCTTCGCAGCTCTCTGCAGATAAGACCTATGAGACATATGTCAAGATGCAGAACATCGGCGGAACGATGCATGCCGGCGACGTCTACATCTTCGATGGAGACGCTATTGTTGCTATGTACGGCGGAGTCAAGTTCCAGGGTGTCCCTCGTAGCATCCTAGATCGCCTTCTTCCTGGCGCTGGTAAGACTGCACCAAAGGCTGCTCCTGGTAAGTATATGTCCTCATTCAATCATTTCGTCCCACTCTCCACATTCGCCTACCCGGACAAGACGATGCTAACTTTTTCTTTAGCTCTCTCTAAGGCTGTTGCATCGAAGCCAGTGACAAAGTCAGCCCCGGTCACCGCTGCCGCCGTCTCTGCCAAACTTCAAGCTAAGCCTACAAAGGCTGCCCCTGCCCCTGCTCCTGCCCCTTCTAAATCCTCCGGCCCCAGCATCGCAGACAAGGCCCTCACTATCATTTGCGATGAGGTTGGTGTCTCGCTCTCTGACCTAGTGCCGTCTGCCTCCTTCGCCGACTTCGGCGTTGACTCTCTCCTCTCGCTCAACATCTCGGGTCGTCTTCGCGAGGAGCTTGACCTCGATGTCGAAAGCTCTCTCTTCAACGACTGCCCGACAGTCAAGGAACTCCTCGCGTTCCTGCCTAAGGGTGGTGATGCTCAGGATGTTGTTGTCGTCTCCGAGATAAGCTCGTCTTACGCATCTACACCAGCATCCGAGTCTGAGGCTGGTGACGTCCAAAGCACCTCCGGGGGGTCCATTGAGGATGACGATGCCGGAGTGATCAACTCCATTCGTCGCATTCTAGCTGAGGAAATCGGTGTCAAGGAGGCCGAAATCACTGGGACTCTCGATCTCAGTGAGCTTGGCATGGATTCACTTTTGTCTCTTAATGTGCTTGGAAGGCTTCGCGAGGAGCATTCCATGGACCTTCCATCTGATCTCTTTGCTTCCAACAGCTGCCTCAATGCTATCGAAGCTGCTCTTGGTATCAAATCGAGCTCTGCCCCTGTTCCTGGTATGTAGCTAGATAAGTCTCTGTTATTTGTCATGGGTTTTTTTGACCCCCTCAATCCATTCTTGTTCCCTTTTACCACAATCTCCCGACCACCCAAGATGATGCGGTATACTAACTTACTATAGCTGCCCCGGTTGACAACTCGCCACCCGACACCGCCTCTGTCATCGTCAAGGAACTCTCTATTCCTCTCAAGGCGGCCCCAACCCTCCCAAGGGCATCTTCGATCCTCTTGCAGGGCTCTTCAAAGACTGCAACCAAACACCTCTTCTTGTTCCCCGATGGTTCCGGTTCTTCCACGTCCTATGCTCCCCTGCCCCGCATTGCGCCTGACGTCGCAGTTTACGGCCTCAACTGCCCCTTCATGAAGACACCCCAGGATATGAAATGTGGTCTCGCCGACCTCACCGTGCCTTACCTCGATGAGATCCGTCGCCGTCAGCCTCACGGGCCTTACTACTTGGGCGGCTGGTCTGCGGGCGGTATTTGCGCCTATGATGCTGCGCAAGTCCTAACTCGTGCTGGCGAGAAAGTTGAGCGCTTGATCCTTCTCGATACCCCGAACCCGATTGGTCTCGAGAAGTTGCCAACACGCTTGTACGACTTCTTCAACAGCATCAACCTCTTCGGCCAGGGCGGCGCACCACCACCATCCTGGCTGTTGCCGCATTTCCTTGCCTTCATTGATGCGCTGGACAGTTACAAAGCACAGCCGTTTCAGGGTGAGGCGCCAGAGGTGCATGTGATCTGGGCAGAGGATGGAGTCTGCAAAGATGGCAAGATCCCTCGACCAGAAGAGCGAGCCGATGACCCCAGGGAGATGAAGTGGTTGCTGAACAACAGGACTGGGGCAGCTCTTGGGCCGAATGGATGGGATGCCCTGGTCGGTGGATCGAAAGTCAAGATCACGAGCATGAGGGACGCGAATCACTTCACGATGATGGAGGGTGGGAAGGCGAAGGAGTTGAGCCAGTTTATTGCTGGTGCGATGGTTTGAGTACTTTGGCCATTATTTTCCTATTTCTTTTTTTTGTTACCGCCTGACTCTCTTTCTCATGTATATTGACTTTTCTTCTCGTCCTACTGCTGTCCGGCACCATTTGGGAAGGTGGTGTCTCCCGGACGGGGTAGGCTGATTTCCCCTCCCTCGGTATCATTCTATTTCTTTTGTTTGCTAGAATTGGGTTGTTGGCGCTGGTATTGGAATGATCCAGCTTTAGTGTTTAGTATGTCTTGTACTTCAGGTTCTGGGTACGAGTTGGAGCTAGACTAGATTGGTTACGGATTGGCGTAGTTCCTTGAGATATTTTATGAATATGAGTCTGCTATTATTTCTGTCGGTCTTGTCGTGTTTTCGTTACGATTTTCGTTCGCCAGTGCATTCTGTTGGATCCTGACAATCATTCAATCACATCAAGCTGCCTACTCAATAAGAGAAGGTATTTGAGGATCACTATCTCATGGATGAGCCCCACGGCCTATTCACCTATCCTCTACTGGATCCTACACATTCAGGTCTGGCACGGCCTTCAATTTTACAGCTGCCACGATCCTTAGCATGATGCATGATAGTCACCGCGACTCTTAGCAATCAGAAGGCTCCGTGCTGCGGATACAACAGCACGCGACACAACAGCACACAGAACAATGTGATCAAATTTCTTTTCGTTCTAACTGGTAAGTATATAAATGTATTAGTTTCGCTTTCTTTGCTTTCCTAATTTCTCTTCCGAATCTTCTGCCTGTCCAATATCATATCACGCTGTCTCTCAAACAGGATCCTTCGCACCTCGCATCACGAGCCTGATATCGCTTTCGCCACCAGCATCACTTTTCTCGTATGACAAGTCACATATCATTTTTGCTCTTCCAGATTTCTAACTACTTGTGTCTTTCTTTAATTATCAAACAATCTCAGCTCTAAGGTAATACCAACAACTAATGTTTCTCCTGCAATATCTGGGCGGGGCGCGCCTAAGCCAGATCTCGCAATTACTTGCTTCTGTTTAAGATCATGAAGTATCGCTAGATTAACGATTGGAGCTTGCCTTGAATCCTAGTCATGACGTGCGAGCTGAGACTCGGACTCAGAGGCGTCCTTCAGATCCTAGCCTGAAACAATCAACCCTAAACACTGCACTGTGTCTCTAGGATCCCCTCGAAATGCCTCATGCAGTCATCACAAAAGCCTCAATTTTTCCAATTCCAAGGTATCAAGCAAAGGACGTGCATCAGGATTCAGGGGCGGAATTCTGTACAGTGTTTGTCGTCGTGCAGCGTACCTACATATAGTGAGTCTCGTGCAACGATTTGGTAGATTGGTGGCCGGAGGTTGCAAACCGGGCCCAGCGGCCTAATAACGGTCGAAGGATGGACTGGTGGTGGCGTTCTGGAGGATGGTTACACAAGCCTTCCGGACATAGAGGTCTCCTAGTGCCTAGCGCACGGCTCACCTACTGACTTACTGAAATCCCTGTAGTAAGCAGCCCCAGCCGTAGTACCGCCGGAGGCGAGAGACCCTGATTCATGATTGTGAATTTAACCGAATTGACATCCTTTGATGGTTTACAACGCTTCAACTCACAGATACACTGCATATTCTCACCTACGTGGAGTTGCTGGGCCATTACGTAAGTTTAAGCCGAGGCCAAAAAATAGACAACGTTCACAAACATCACTGTTACAGTCTTCGGAAGTTGCCGCGTCCAGTATGAGATAGCGTGTGGATTTTATCTATCTAATAAGAAGAATCCCGATGATCAATTGTTCTAAACACCCCGAAACTCGCCAACCGATACCGTAGAGGAAGTGGGCAGCACAAAGACTCTTCTAAGCACCATAGACCCTGAGCGCCTTCTCCAAGTGCGTCTTGGGCTTAGGCTCACCCGCAGGCTCAGTAGGCTTTCCGAAGACCATCTCGGCCTTCAACGACCACGAAGCGGGCACATCGTAAGTTTTGTTTACGTATGGGGTAATCGAAGGCTGGTAGTGCTGAAGATTGCAGCCCAAGCCCTCGGCCTCCAGAGCAGTCCAAACGATGAACTGGTGCATGCCCGAAGAGTGCTCCTCCCACTCGGGGTAGTTCTTGGAGAGCGCAGCGAAGCGAGGGCTCAGCTCGTTGTAAGCTTCTGAGTCGTCGAAGAACATGCACTAATGTGGCGTGTTAGCGGTGGCGCAGGAGACGTTCCGAATTAAGTGCAACTTACTGTGCCGTATGCGCCTTCGAATCCCTTGATCTTGGGACCCAGGATGCCGATAGCTTGAGGCGTGGCTTGCTCCGTCACTTTGTACGCGTTTTCCCACAGCTTAGTGTGTTCTTCGCCGAAGAGAACTATGCAGCGAGCACTGCGGACGTTGAAGGGTGAAGGTGCATGCTTGAGAGCGTGGTTGATGATTTCGAGGATGCGATCGTTAGAGATGGGGGACTCTTTCGAAAGTGCATACAGCGACCGACGACCAGCAACGGCAGTGAGGAAGGGAGTAGTGGAAGCCATGGTTGTTTATTTTCAGTGGGTGGTTGTGGAGGGTAGAGGGCTTGGAAGTGGTGGAGTGTGGCGTACGAGAGGCGGGGATTGAGCGAAGGGGCAGCGACAAGCTTTCGGAGTGCAAGAAGCCAAGAGGTAAAGGCAAAGAGAAGAAGACTTGCTGGTGGACAAGCAAGCAATACGAAGGTACTTGGCTCTCTTATAATTACAGCGGCAACGGTAGTATATTTATCTCCAAACACGAAAAGTCGGCCAACGGGGTGCATAGCCGCAACTACGGCAGACTGTTAGCCACTAGGTTGTCAGCATAGACAACCGCTTTCGCGGCTTACCGGCTGGAAAAGGCGCCGACTTTCGGTAACCGTGCCACACACTATGAGTCCCCGGCTCATGTCTAAGAGTCGACTGGACAACACGGCTGCCAACAAAGCTGCCTGTGTCGGTGGAGCTGCGGCTGTTGCAGTCCTTCGCGGGAGGCGTTGGAACACTGCAGGGTTGCAAGACTACCCGGCTTGCTCGCGGCAGCTTTTCTTGGCGGAGTGCTTGTTTGTTCTAGTCAAAGCTTGTCCTGTAGCACATGGAGCAGGGAGCAGACGCCAAATTCGTCGTTGGCGAAACGCTTTCCGAGGCTTCGAAGAGGCCTCCGTATGCGGTGCACCCCACTTGCTCACTGCGCACTTGGAAAGTTGTGGATTGCTCCTGTCGATCACGGTCCGGACCCCGTTGAGCGACAGCTGCTCGGTGCTGATGCTGAAGTGCTGGTGTTCAACCTTGGGAATCTAGCGACCTCAACGATCTTGCCTGTTGCGATTAAGCAGTCTCACTGATGTCGGGGCGCAGCAGTGGAGAACCTACTTCTATTTGTCGATTCCTGGTCTAGGAAGTAGGTTCTGCGCATCTATCAGGATCAACAAAAAGGAAGAGCTGCATTTCGCAGCACTTACTTTTCTCAACCTCGCATACTAGGCTAAAATATCGGAGGCCCACGGGCAGCTCGAGCCTAACTCGGCTCACGTGACGTTGATCAAAGATATTCTTACGCACGAGAAAGCACGCTAAACCCCGTTGGACTCTTCCACGTCCCGATCTTAACATCACCCGCATACACGACTCTCAGCTGAGTCCAATAACACGACTCAATGAGCGGACGCAGGCGTGGCTCGTGTTACTATCCATATTGCAGCATCTCGATACAGGCTCACCTTGCCTCTAAGGCCTCTAGTTGGCCATGTGCAGTCCCTTCGCATAGCTCGTTTTCGTACAACCTCCGCCGGGCTTGTGCACACTGGACCCTGTTCACGTTGTTCGTCGTTTCATAGGCACTCAATTTCCGCCTGCCGGTTGTAAATGGAGCGTTTTCTCTCGGTTATCGAAGCAATCGCTCAGCCGTGATAGGACGTACGTTATCGTCAGCGAATCCATCCGATCAGCAGCTAGTCCACAGCCTGCTTGAACCCACGTTACAGCCACCTGAAGATTGGTAACACCCTACAATTGCAATGTTGCCGATTGACAGCACGCTAGGATACGCGAGACACGCGACGGCCCTGCTTGCCACGGTCCACACCAGCCAGTACCGGTTAGCTAGCCCTGTAAGCTGATCATATTCCCAGGTCTCTCTGTGATTGCTGCAGCTCTCCAACAATACGGAAAAAAGCGCCCCAGCCCGGACGCTCCAAATTAATCCTCCCAAGCTATATAACTTACGCATCCCCTCATGGCGAACAATATCTCACTCAATCAACGTTCCACACCATCCGAACCATCCAAGCAATCTACGCAAACTCATCACCAATCCAAGAGGAACAAGGAGTCTCGTTTATCCCTCTGGAGAGTACTAGCATCCACAACGCCACCTATACCTTACCACACGACAATGGACTCATATACCATGGATAGCCCAGACATGGAAATCGATTCCGTGGAGATCCAACCACCACCTCGCCCGGCTCCATCACGCAGGAATGCCGATAAGCCGCCTAAGCTGAGGTCTTCGTGCGATGTCTGCGCCAATGCTAAAGGTGAGTCCATCGAAACATAGTCTTTGAGCTCCACTAAACCATTATCAGTAAAGTGCGATCGGGAGCGTCCAGTTTGCCAAAGATGTATCAACTCGGGCATGAGGTGCAACTACAGTGTTTCCAGGAGAATGGGCAAGCCGCCACGAAAAGACGCCAATGGAAACCCTATGCCCAAGAAGTCAGACGCAAAGGCGGCAGATCGAAGGTCCAGCACTTTATCCACGCCAGAGCGAGATTCAGCCAACAGTACGGCTCAACTCGACGACCAGCTCGGTGCTGGTGTCCCAGATCCTCTCAATGACGGCAGTTTCGAAAATTCCCTGCTATGGCAAGATTTCAACTTCATGTCTGACCCAAACAATCTCGGCTCGAACGATAATTTCCTTTCGTCATCGGCCTTACTAGCTTTAGAAAGCTCCATGTGCTTTATGGATAATAATTGGGGCTCAATGGACAATGGAAGTGAGCTCACTCGCGTTGGATCGAGCTCGTCTGAAACCTTCACTGGCTCAGATACGGACCTGAAGTTCGCATATCCGGCCGAACAGTCCCCCTCACCGTCACCAATCATGGCGAAACACCCTCATCCGCACCACCCTGGACATGGAAGGAAGGAATCCTGCTCGAACCTCGCAAGCACCACATTGCAAAGTCTACACCTCCCTCAGAACTTCTGTCAATCCAACCCCACCAGTGCTCCCAGTGGCCCAAGCCCTGCGGCTTCTGTTGCTTCCGTTGACCAAGTACTTGCTACCAATCGACGAGCTATCGCCATTTTCAACCAGTTACTCCAATGCCCGTGCTCAAGCAATTCTGGGTTGGTCCTTGCGCTTTCACTCATCATCCTCAAGGTTCTGTCTTGCTATTCTGCTATTGGCCGCAGCTCCTCCCGGACAGGAACCCAAACGCCCCAAACGTCTTGGGAAGATCGCGAAATGGTCCTGGACATTCCTATATCCATGGGCCAATATCAGATCGACGCCGAAGACGAGATGCAGTTGAAGCTGCAGCTGGTGATCAATGAGCTTCGCAAAGTTTCCAAGCTCATCGATGCTTTTGCGGGACGGTATTGCAGGGGTGCTCCCGGCGGCGATGGTATCTATGGTGCCTTGGAGCGGTTCCTCCGGGCTGAACTCAAGAATGCCTCAAAAGAACTCAATACGGCGCTGCGCAACAGCGAGGACATGTGAATACCCCTCTTTGCGTATACGACGGGGCGGCGTAGATCGAGGACGATCCCCTTGGCTTTCTCGCCCTACCTGCTTGGCCACCCGCGATCTTTCGACGGAGCTGAGAACGTGCAGTAGAAGATGCTTGGCGGACTCTTGGTATTCTTAGTTTTGGTTGTTTACACTCGCGATGGCGTTCCGGGAACATGTCGCGGTTATCAAGTCAGAGGTATATAGAGTGTGGCATCTTCACGGACCCTCTGTACATCTACGCACGTTACGATTCCTTTCCTATAGATTGGGGTCACTTTTATGATAGACAGATGTGCATATTTACTTTTTGCAAGATAGAATTCCTATTGGGTTTATTAACACGTACATGTAATGCTCCCACTCCACGATCTGCAATGCACCATCTGCGATGTTGATATACAAGGCGACAGCTTGCCTGCGATCTGCCCGAAGACCTAAGCTTACCGGACTTCCTGCCCTTCGATCCCACTGCATGACGAGATAAAGTTTGGAAATGAGGAGAAGTCTGCAGATTCGTTGCATAAGGCAATGATTATCGGTCCGATTCAACGGACTCGTTGAAGCCTTCGGGCCAGTCTCGTCAAGCTTTCCCAAGGTTGGCCGAGGCAGCCGCATGTCTTGGGCAAGGCTTACACCGTGTGTCAGCGTTCGACGTGGGTCCATGGACTGTGGCCGGATGAAAGTCGTCCGCTCCTTTGCTTTGGAACACCAACGTGAAGGACAAAGATCGACATATTACACCCGCACGTAATGACGCAGCGCGGTTGGTTAGGTGGGCACAGTAGGACCGTCGGTCGGCTCTCCGTTTCAGATCGCGAGCAGTGCCGCAAGGCTATCCCCATTCGGGCGTAGCATCTGCTACCTTGGAAGGCCCAACGGTCAACGCGCGGTCTGTGACGAGCACCACAGCGCCGTGCCACACGACTCCGGAGGAATCAGCATCCATAGGAACGCCAAGCCGCTATAAAATGTCTTGAACAACTCAAGCTCAGGCGGCGCGTCAAGCATTCACCCCACGCTCTGCTGCTCGTTGCCCAGGCCGTTTCCACTCACTCGGGGCCTGTGCTGTCTGCGTCAAGCTTTTGGCCCTCGGTCTCCGAGTCCACCGGTCTGAGTGCTCCCCAAGATCTCCAAGCTACGTCCGCATCTGCATCAGATATCTCTTTCGTCCAGGCAAAGCCCAACCCAGCAGGGATAGCGAAGCTTACCCAAGCCACGATTCCACCCGAAAAGGTACACGCAGACATCCATAAATGTCAGATTTAAGTCGTTGATTCCAATCACGGCACCTCACATTCATGATCCGCACATCCCACCCCCTGCAATAAAATCCTTCTTTAGATCTTCGTGCGTTTGTTCGGCCGTCCCTGCGGCTTCGAAGCACACGTGGAAGCCGTGGCCGACCATTTCCGCGTCCGTGTTTCCGTTAGCTTCACTCTGCGTGCATGTACCCACAGTGCACGTCTCTCACTGGGCTCATGCCGATGCGAAGAGCTGTCTCTCGCTACGGGTGCCACGCTGTCAAAATTTCAAACTTGTCAAGATCGTCAAGCTTGGAGGGCGAAGCTTCGTCCAAGAGATCTGCCTGACGACCGTGAAAGTAAAATACCAAGGTAAGCCCGGCACAGTATGAAGACGAATAAGGATAATGGGAACACCGAAATGGGCCAGACATACAAAAATTGGCAGTGCCGCTCCTAGAGCTCACATCATTCACGACCGGCTGCTCGTTCCGATATCAGATTGTAGCCATCATAGCTCTTCTGGAAGGTGTTCGAGAAAATCCCCACCTTGCCGACATGCGCGGATAAACTACCTCCGTTGTTTGCGCCACCAACGTGTACCGGTACTTCGTATGCTATCGTATTAATATACAACGTCTCTCGCTAATTTATACTTTATAGGAATAGCACATTCACTGCAGACGGCAGCTAGGGCCTTGCCACGCGACACAACTATAGGAAGGGAAAACAAGCCGTTATTCACCGGACATCGCTAAAGGCTTCCATGCGGCACTTCAATACAATATTATTCGCACTCCGAACGCATTGTCTCTTGGGAGACAGGTTCTCGAGATATGGAGGCCAGAGCATTTTCCACCCTGCAGCTGTAGCGAAGGTTTACGGGCTGCGCAGCTGCATACGAGCACTTGCCACATAAGCAACTATATAACTCTCGGCCCGAATTCCAACTGGTTCAGCTATGCGAGCGGCGGTGTGAGAAATTGCGAGAATGTTTTCAAGACAAGTGTATCACACATGACATCCCCCATCTGTTGTGACATCTTAAGTGATGTTTCACCATATAGGCTGAGCAAAAGACTTCGTCTACTTACAAAAGGAGCCCGGACTCGACACCGAGTTTGGTACACGCCGAGATGTACACCTATTCTTACCACTGTGAGAGAACACCAGACGCCTTACTTTTTCACAGAACACATGCCCCAAGCCTGGAATCTTCTGCTCAAGAGCTTTGGCATGCGAATGTGCACACAGAAAAGCTCTAATACAACAGTGAGCTTTCATTCTCTACGTCGAACGTAATTCACTGCAACATCTTTTCCTCCGTGCACACTCCGGAGCAAGCTTCATTCTAAGGGAGAAGGGTCCTTGGTGAAATCGATCAACCTCGGTGACTACCCGACCATGACCTACTTCCGCAGCGCTAGTCATGTCTCTCTTGTCATCGTTGTATTAGTTTTACAATAGTCAAATGTCCTCACTGACCTTGAACGCTGATTTTGTATCTCGAATGTCCTCCAACCCCCACCGACTCATCACGTCGGAGTGAATATGAATCCAGCCAGCATATCCTCATTCGATGTATGGCCACATAGCAATAGGTTAGAAGGATCACTTAGACTCAACGCGGTCCTATCGTATTCGACAGAACACATTCCGCGCTAAAGAGTCATGCCAATAGCGACCGTTAGATATTCGTTATTACAAGCCATACGCCACAAGCCTCAGTCAACGCCCAGCCAACGAGATCTAGAGACGAGAAACAATGCCACAGACCCCATACTGTACTTCTGTATGACCCTTCACCAGCTCCTGCCAACACTCCCTCCCTCTATGAACAATCATATCTTGTTCGAGTTCGCAACCACAGGCCTACTAATACTATAACCCTGAACACTACTCACCTGCGGCATCTGCATCCGCATCTGCACCGGCGGCAGTGGCGGCGCGGGGGGTCTGGACGGGACCTTCGTAAGGCTGCCACTAGAACCACTGCTGCCGGTCCCGCTCCCGCTCCCCGGCCCCTTGCCTCCCACCTCACCCACACCTTTTGAACCCTGAGCAGGACCAGTGCCCGGGCCCCCAGGCTTCCTCACAGGCGCAATCTTCCACTCCACGCCCAGCGCCCCCACAATAGCAAAACAACTCAACACAATCGAGATCTGAAACGTCGTCGACAGCGCCGAACTATACGCGTTCTTGACGGCAGCAAGCTGCCCGGGGTCATGAATAGCGTCTCTAAGACCGCTTGCCCCCGCTGCGAGCACGGCATGCTCATCCAGTCCCGGGATTTGGCGTAGCGCCTCTTTGAGCTTGTTGTTGAAGACCGATGAGCCGACCGAGAGGAATGTCGCGCCTCCGAAAAGCTTGACGCCGCTCATGAGCGCCGTGCCGATCGGGATATCTTTTATTTCGAGGAAAGCCTGCGCGATGAGGAGGGGCTGCTGCCAGCCGAAACCCTGGCCAATACCAAAAAGTGCTTGATAGCCTATCCAGCGAGGAGAATTAGATTCGGGACTCCATGTGCTGATCAGGCCGCAGCCAACTGTTGCTAAGGCCGCAGAGCCGATCATGTAGATTGCGTGGTACTTGACGAATTTGTGCGTGTGGCCCGCTATCGTCATGCCTATTGTCAAGCCTAGCAACGTGGGTAGGGATTGGATTCCGGATTTCAAGGGTGTGGAGTTTTTGATCGCTTGGAAGTAGATGCTGATGAAGTACAACATGATGAAGAAGGCGCCGCCCATGCAGTAACAGCTGAACGCAGCGGTCCAGATATTGCGCTGTCCAATGATGCGCGCGGGGACTGTGCCAGACTCGTTTTTCTTCCACTGGATCCATACCCACAGGCACATTCCAAGGCCAAAGAAGAAGAGCATAACAACGATGCGTTCATTCGTCCAGGGATATCTGTCACCACCCCATTCGAGTGCGATGAATAGACTAGTCAACGTGCCGATGAATACGAGTGCACCGTGCCAGTCTAATCGCTTCAACTTCTCGATGTTAGGGAGATTGCGGAGGGCAGCGTTCTGGGGAGGTTGACGCAGGAAGAAGAATAAGCCGATCAGAGCGACTGCCCCGAGAGGAAGGTTGATGAAGAAACACCAACGCCAGGAACTTTTGATGTAGTTAGCTTATGATATAGAGGCAGTTGATGTAATGAAGAAATACGTACACTTTATCTGAAAACACCCCGCCGACCAATGGGCCAACGACGCTCGATATACCGTACATACTGCCTAGCAACGCGCTGTATTTTGGACGACTGGCTGGCTTCGTCGAGAAGGCTATGATAATAAAGCTCCCAGCGTAGATGCCTCCCGAGCCAACTCCGGAAATTGCGCGTCCGATGATCAACATAATAGACGATGTGGAAAGTCCGCAGATTAAGGAACCGATTTCGAAGATGGTAATTGCGATGAGGTATCCGTTCTTGAGATTGTAAAAGGTGTATATCCGTCCCCACATCAGCTGGAACGCGCATGTCGTCAAAAAATAGGCTGATCCGTACCAGCCCACATCAGGGAGAGAGTGGAATTGGCGAACGATCTTGGGAATTGCAGTTGAGATGATCGTGGTGTCCTGTCAGAAACATCAGTTACAAACCTCACAGGTATCGAGTGAGATCTAGTGATTGCTATACTAACCAAAGCTTGCAGAAACACCGCAGTACAGATGCAAGTAACAAGAACAAACAAGCGACTCCCTGTTGGCAAATTTTGCGCGGCCGGAGGCGGAGCAGGCTTCTGTTCTTCCAAGTGTACTGATCTGCGCGGCGTGCTCAACGGCGTCATTTCGAGCGAAGACTCGTCGCTACGCTCCACCGCCAGACCATCCGGGTCTTTCCACGACTCATGTATGAGCCTCTCGAGATTCTCTCGCTCTTGTTGAATCACGTCGTCATCCGCGACAGAGAAGAGGCCATCGACCGGAGGCAAGTATATCGATTTACGCAGTGAATCACGGAATGATCGCGGTTTATGGTTAGGCGACCGAAATGAGATACTGCGTGAACGATTGAGGCTGAGGCGCCGGGAAAGGGATCTTGGTCGACGAGGAGAGGTTTTGTCAAAGTACGATTGGCCCTTGGTTTCATCTTCGTAAATGGGGAGAATAGGTTCCGCATCTTCTTTTCCCTCTCTGAGTGCTTTCGGTGGTGTGACCGAGCGGTCTCGGCGACGACGACGATCAGCGGCAGTTGCATGGCTACCAAAGTATGCGGGTTCGAGGGAAGAGGGAATCACGCCTATGGGCGGAGGTTCTGGCTCTTCATTTTTTCTGGTTGGTGCGTATGGTCCCTGGGGAGGAGGATATGACTGCTCGCTTTCAATGCGCCGACGGATACGTTCTCGCTGAGCTGTTTGCCGCGCTTTTTCTTGCTCTTCTTGTTGCCGCCTACGGAGAGCCACTTCTTCGCGTAATTCTTCTCTTCTCTTATCAATACCTGATTCGGTGGCTAGAGCAACAAGCCCAGTAATGGTGCTCCATTGTTCTGGTGTGAATCCACCCTGCAGATTCTGCGCCTGAGAGGAAGTCTCTTGAACGGGCGGAGGGGGAAGAGGACGTTCTCGAATTGGAGATGGGGGCGAGGCATTCCGATATGGATTCCGCGAGTTGTATGTGTTTGTACGTGATAGTGGAGGTGATATCGAAGCATAGCGCTCCACATTTGAATAAGAGTCCGGAGAGTAAGGTACTCGATTGTGCAATGGCGTTACTGGAGAACTGCGTTGTGGGTTCCGCGGTGGTATTGCGGAAGGAAGAACAAGCTCAGAAGGTCCCCGTCCGCTGAAGGTGCGTCCTCGAGACCGAACAGGAGGGCCATGACCGCATGGAGAGGGAGAGTCGGAGTGGGAGCGTTGATGATGTGAAAAAGCTCCTCGAAGGTTCAGATGTGGAGATCCTCCTCCTTGAGACATTGTACTGGCTTGAAAAAGTAAAACAATCAATATGAAGCTTCCCAGAGGCGAAAAGAATATGGGCTGAGAGTCTCAGTGCGTTACGATGGATGTGTCAAGATGAATTTGAAAAAGCAATCGAGTAAGAGCATAGGCGGGTTCGTTGGCATCTTCATATGCCAAGAATATTTATGCTCTTGAAGATGGTTTAGGTGACCGAGAAGTACGACGTTGAGACAATCAGCAACCATGAAGACGTCAACCATGGCCCAAGCGAGGGCTTCTTAGAAGAAAAGCCACACGAAACGTCGGGTCCATTACGTACCATGTCCGCCACGTGTGTGACCCTGCAGTATTGCTTCTCCATGTGGTATAGTTCCCATGAAACCCTCGTGGGAACATATTGCACAAAACCCGAGCCTCAAACAAGATCATCCAACCCAGGAACCGTTTGTCCAAGACTCGGATCCGAGATGGAAACGAGGCTCTCATTCGTCGGTAGTATGTGATCGTAAGAAGGTGCATGGCTACTAATGTTCCGCGTTCTGTGAGGCTTCGGGTTCCGTGTTGTTCTAGAAGAGCGCGAGAGTGTGGCGTATGGGACTCGGAACTCGAACAACTTAGCTATGCACGACAGCCTTCCACAACGTGGAAAAGCACGTCCCAATACGTTTCGCGTTGGGTGTCGATCTTTATATTGTCGTACAGAACAGATGCAGGTTAGAGAAGCGATGAAAAGAAGGTGCAGCAACGACATTGGAGGAGGGAGCCTTGCATGTTCATACATACAGTGCGAGGTCGGCGAGGTGCGTATCTGCAGCGTCTGATCGAGATTACAATGCATATTGAGAATGTATGCGCGACGCATGTATTCGGTTCCTGTCAGACTTGCAGGCATTGGTGATGCAAGATGCAAGATGGAGGTGCGGGAATACTAGGACCAATTTTAAATAACGCTAACCACTTTGAGACATCGTCTACCAAACCAATGAGAGTCATGCATGGCCGGTCAGTCTTGAAACTTTGTGATCGATATGATAAAAGCTTGGCCTGCTTCTTCCTTTAGCCAAAGGCTTGCATTGAAGGTTTCAGACGTCCAAAGGTCGGGGTGCTGTCGCTGCTATTTTAGACCCTATAACTCTCCACGGCTGATCGCTGCTCGATCTAGCACACCGAGCTAATTTGCAAGAGTAAATCCGGTTTGAAGAAGTATGTGAAGAACTTTGTGATCCTGACGCACATAGCTTCAAATCGCACAACGATATACCGCATGTAAACAGGGAGATTTTCAAAATATTAGAAAAGCCCCACTAGCAAATACAAAAGTACTCAGTTACAGAGGCTCATCCTTTTGCTCAAACTTGTCCAAGTCACGCTCAACTCGAATCCAATCCAGAACAGCTTTGAATTGAATAGTTTATTTGTAGCGTAATTACTTCTGGCAAATCCCCCTGTTGGGAGTATATAGAACGTGGTGATCACGTGGTGATGTCGTGATCACGTGGCGATCACATGAGGCACTAGCGATGCTTAGCGGAAGAGGGATAGGACAAACCCCTAAAACCGCACCTTATATAGATACAGACAATGAATAAGAACCACTTTTGAGAACCCCCATTGCAATTGCAATACCCTTGTATTACTAACACTAATTGTAAGGCAGGTGGGTTGTCTCGCACTAAATAGAGTTGAGAGTAGGGTTGGAGGTAGATAGGAGTGTATTGTAAGAGAGACGAATCGCTGCCAAGCCAGATTGGCAGCGGGGGAACACTAATAGGCTAAATCACATGACACCATAGCCATACTGCCTCCGTACAGGCCCGGTACTAGCCTTACAACATGTACAGGCAAACCCGGCCTTACACTAATTAGTGGTTGAACTCACAACCACAGACAGCAAGGTTTCTTAGGAAGAGACAGGCCTAGTAGGACACATCATCTGCTTTTGCAGATGTGTGTGTCTAAAGATCCTGTGCTAAAGGAAATCAGCTTTTAAGCGCTAAACGTTTGAATAAAGGGCTGGACTCTGGTTATGTGGATTCTTCGGCTCGCCTCGGATCCTTCGTACGAAGCCTTGGCAGGACCTTATAAACTCCGCCGGCCTCTGCCCCCTTCGTTCTTCTTCATGCTTCCTTCTGTCGCTAGATAGGAATACAATGCTTATTATTTGAGCCTCTTCTATCCCCTCACAATAATACTAAAGTTGGGTTGAGGTTGGGTTTATTTGCTTGGGTTGTATTTATTGTTCTAAATATTAAAAATATCACGTTAGTATAGTGGTATGTCAGATCTACATAAGCTGAAGGATACAGTTGAGGGTATAGCTAGATAACGCAACTGTGGCGCTTAGTCTTTAAGCTAGATTGGCAATTAATCAGCAATCTACTTAGTAAGTTGTCACATTAGCATCGATGCTGCATAGTAGACAGAATCCAAACAAATCTATTAACAAGAACAATTAAGCTGCAGGCTTAATTAACTATAGAGAAGGCTTTATATACACGTGCGCTTAGATAGATTGTTGATCTATGTGACGGTGCTGCTTGGCAGCTCAACCACACATCACATGAACACGAGTCAGATGAGGCGGTGGCGTACCTTTAGCTCCACCACGCACCTTCAGCTTGACCACATCAGGCGACGTGCGCGCGCCACGCTATGCCCTACTGTGAGGACATGCTCAGTCGGGCTGCGCCTGGACCATACCCTCCTGCATATAGGATCGTTCTCCCTAAGAACCTCTTCTCGCTCTATCTTAGTGTACTTGAAATAGAGCCTACTTATCCCTTCATTTGCCTTGCGCATCCACGATGATGAAGACTGTGCTCGTTATCACAATCTAGCTAAAAAGCTGAAAGGCTAAACGCTATATTCTTAATTGTACCCTCAGCTGTACAGCTTAGCTAATGTAGCTCTGTCACTGTAATGATGAGCACAGTCTTCACTATTGTAGATGCCCAAGGCAAATGAAAGGATAAGTTAGCTCTATTTTAAGTACACTAAGATAGAGCGAGAAGAGGTTCTCAGGGAGAACGATCCTATATACAGAAGGGTATGGTCTGGGCGCGGCCTAACCAAGCATGTTCTGACTGCTGTCCGGGCTCGAAGTCGGTAGGCGAAAGTTCAAACGGTGGAAGCGCCTAGCTATATATTTTGATAAGAAGTCTCTTCCAAAATGACCTCTAAAGACACTCTAAAATGGTCTGTATGTGGGATAGGACGTTGAATATCATTTTGCACTCATTCCAAAATTAATCGCTCCGAATCATATTTGTGCAGCGGAAATGAAACAACTAGAACTAGCCATCGGACTGCCACCAAAATGGTACCATTTCGTAGCCAATATCTCTAACTGAAAGCTTAACAAAGGAATGTCTTGGAGTAGCATTGAACTTCGCAATTTCCAATCCCGCATTATGATTATCCATGTGGATTTTTGTCCGCTAGTGAGATAATGCAATTGAAAATACCGATATCCTTACATGTCTCTCGTTGAAGTCAGAATTATTAATTACTTTTCCACAATCAGACTGGGTTCAAAAACTATGAGAAGGAACAATTACTAATGTGACATTCCCTTAACCCCCACATGCCTTCGTCTCAGAGCCCGCAATGTACCGTCGATGACTCCCGACCATTAATCCATAAATTCATCTTTCATTCTTCCATTATTCTCGTGAAGTTCCGAATCTCCATTGCCGCCCTCATCGCCACATCAACCCTCCGGCGTAAACAAGCTCGAACAACCGGAAACCCTCCACGACAAAATATCAAAACTCACCACCGCATACGGGTTCAGCACCTCGCTGCACCACCGCACATGCAAACTACCACCGCACTGCTCAGTACTCCAGCCATCCAAACAGCAACTATCAGACAACACGCCATCCCCAAAAGTAAATGATATCGGCGATCCCGCGACGATCGGCCCCTGATCTTCGGTGAATTTAAATTGCGAGTTCGCGATGCAGGGAGTGTTGATGGTAGTTTTGCCGGCTGCGTTCTTCAACAACCATGCCGGGTTGTCTTGGTACAGGAGACCTGGGCTCATGTGCCACGGTACGATTTCTACACGATCCGGGATGACGGAGAAGTCCCAGGATCCAGTTGTCGCTAGAGCTGTAGAACTAGGCCTAGAAGGCGTTTCCGTAGTCTTTGTGGTGGTAATGCTTGGAGTCGATACAGGAAGCGAGTTGATGACTGTGGGTGGAAGTGTTATAGGGGTCACAGGTACCTGACATCCAACCTGATCCCGGCACCTGTACTGCGCACCACAAGGCTCGCGGACAAATTGCACACATACCATTCCGTCGGGACACGCGGGTCCAGTATGAGGACTGCATTCGTCTGGCCCGAGGGGACATTCAGATTCGTCTGGTATATCGGTGAAGTTTGCGCAGACACCAAATTGGTTGTTGTCGGTGTAGAGCTGGAAGCAGGAGCATCCACTCTTCTTCCCGCATGGAGAGTCAAAGTTTAGGCATTGGCTTGATAGGCATGCCCCGTTTACGCAGGGGCCACGAGTGCACTGAATGTAGCCTGTTAGTGTCTGGGATTGAAGTGCGCGCTGAATAGATCAAGCATACCAATCGGTTGCATCCGCCGCAGTTTTGGGGGTCAGAGAGCAGGTGTGTACTACAAGACTCGGAAGGCTGAGAAGGATTGGATAAGGTCTGAGTGCTTGATGAGGATGACTTGGAGGGCGTTAATGCAGAAGACGGAGTCGTAGAGATGGTAGTTATTGGCTCGGTCGTAACAAATGATTGTATAGTTGTTTCTGTCTTTACTGTGAAAGACTGTGACCGTGTGTTTAGAGACGTGACAGACGGCGGCTCGGATATACGTGATTGTGATTCTAGAGTCGCGGACTCCAGTACTTCTTCTGATGCAGGGCCTCCATATCTGTGTCGGTAGGCGCAGTGACCGGCGTAGCAATGGTAAAATTCACTACACTAATATCATTAATACAATCAGATGAGGCTAAAGATATTGCTTACAGTTTGACCACACTCTCCGCAGTTGTTGTCGTCGCTCATCAGATCCGCGCCACCGCATGGGCGTGCAGACCCAGATGGTCCAGGAGCCGTCTGCTCCGGGTTGGTAGGCTCTGTATTAGCAGAGCCGGTGTTGGTAGGCTCTGTATTAGCAGAGCCGGTGTTGGTAGGCTCTGTATTAGCAGAGCCGGTGTTGGTAGGCTCTGTATTAGCAGAGCCGGTGTTGGTAGGCTCTGTATTAGCAGAGCCGGTGTTGGTAGGCTCTGGATTAGCAGAGCCGGTGTTGGTGGGCTCTGGATTAGCAGAGCCGGTGTTGGTAGGCTCTGCTGGCACGGATTCAGTTATCTTCGGACCGGAGGGTAGCTGGCCGCTTGGCTCAAGAGTTACTGGCTCCGTAAATGAAGGCTCCACGCTGGGGATCACACTTCCCGAAGGAACCGGCGTCGTCGATACAAGATCCTCAAGGCCCTGGCAAGCCTCGCTGGAGAACTGATCTGCAATGGGAAATGCCTGGCTGACCACGTAATTGCAGAACATGCTCGCGCCAAAGATGGAAAGGAACTCTAACTCGGGCGCAACAGCTGCATTGGCGGTGTATACGGCTGTAACGCAAGCATCGACAACCCCGGGCGTGAAGACCTCGACCACTGCTCCTGAGAAGAACCCTTCGCAGATCGTGGAGAGTGTTTCAGAAACAAGACTGTCAGCAAAGACTTGACCATCCTCTTGAACTGCGTCGACCTTCCCGGCTACATAGCCTCCAAACTCTTCGGCGAATGTGCGAATGTTATCTGATAAAGCTCGGACGTGCATATTGTAGGCGGTTCTTCTTTCTGTCTCGGGACCCATTGCAATCGCTCTTGGTCTGGCTCGGTCGCTCTCTGGTGGGATCAGGTTTGCTGCGCATCCTTGAATCAGAAAGGTAAAGGCAAGGAAGACGGCAAGAAGAATTCCTATCTTCGGTTGGTAACGCGTAGCGCTGCCAGTGAACTCTGCGGGTGAGGATTCAGTTGGATTTGGAGTGCTAGTGGGAGGCGTTCCTGCTACATTGGAACTTGTAGCACCTCCTAGGCCACTCCATATATATCCGCCAACTGGTATGGTTGATGACACAGCTTGAGAAACGACAGAGGTTTCAGCAGCGCCTGCCCTAGTCTGAGCAGGAGGAGTCGCTTCCCCTGATGGCTGAGATGAGGCCGGAACACAGCCAGGCTCACCAACTCTTTCGAAACCATTAACGTTCGTCCCAGCACTCGTTCCATCGCTCTGGATACGAAGGCCCTTGCAGTCTGGGAGAGTAATATTCTGGTCCTGGGAAACGCGATGGTCGGCGCTGGGATCAGGCTGCGTAAACAGCATAGGACCGTAGTACATGGAGTTGAACGTCTCGCATCTTGATGCACTCTTGTAGTCGAGACCGCTTGCCGCATGTGTAGCAACACCAAAAGGGAACTGGTCCAGGGCATTGCAACTAGGACCTTGGCAGGCGTAGTCTATTTGGGGTGGTTGGCCTGGGCCGCAGTCTCGGAATGTACCTTTAAGTTGAGTTCCCGAATCCATGATTTGAGTACGATATTTGTGATGTATAAACGATTGAGAATTTGTAGAGGAAATTGCGGAGGATATTGTACGTAGAACCAAGGCAGCTTTATAGAATGAACTCTATCAAACTGACTGAGTCTAGCGCTGGAACTGAAAGCATGTCAGATGACATGCTTTGGCAATTGCTTCGCGAAAAAGGCACTGAAGCGATATAAATCCCCCCATTGTTCATGCGGTTGTCTTCCCACTCAACTAAGGGACGGGAATTGAAACTCTCGACGAATTGAGAGAAAATAGACGAAGGCTTCTATGTCAAGATCCTGTTGGATCGTAGCTACATCGTGGCATAGCCGGCTATGTGGCGATCCCGGATCTTGCCTATGCGGCTGAACCTCACACGACTTCAATTGATGGAATTAGTTAGTGTCCAGAGCGATACGAACCCTAGTTCTGGTAATGGGGTGAGTCCATCTGTGCTAGCTCCATGCCAAGAGCATATCCTGATCTCACCACCTCCCATGTGTTAAGCGGTCTCTAAAAGCACATCCTGGTCTAAATTCGATAAAACTGGAACAACTGGAAAGTACCATCTGCAGGGACGACGTCGACTATAAGTAGCTAAAGTCTAGCCTCCTTTGGTAAGTGGAATGAAGTTGTCGACGGCGACATGCCCTAAGTGCACATGGAATACAATTACCAAAGGAAAGAATAAGAGAGAAAACCCGTTAATTCAAAGAAACAGTATTTAAATGCGCTTACAAACCTGCCAACAGCATTCTAGTTTCTCTCTGAAAGAGTAGTAGCACTCTACGTAAGTAGAGGGTTGGAGGCGAGTCAGACGAAGATCAGATCTTGGGCGCTTCCAACATATTAAGGGCAGTCTGGGGAGATTGACTGCTGCATCGCAGCTCATAGTCGATAAAATATAGAAATAAAGCGAGAAGTTATGGGTGATTAGCACGTAGAATGCAGCAGGGAGATGAGGTGGCTCTAGCAGTCATCAGTTATGGGTGGTCGGCGATGGGTCGGCGATTTACCAGTAACGGACCTATCAGATGACCACCCTGAGCATTGTGCGAAGAATTCTTGTACCTCGGTAGGGCTATTCTAGCTTCGCAAACTTTATGGTTAATTCTTATCCCCTCTTTGATTTCGAAGGGAAGTATCGCGCGCTGCGTCTAAATGTGTATTGTTCTATTTACAGTTAGGCTGCCAAGCACCTCATCTACAAGAATTCTCGCGACGAGATATCTCAGCCTCATCACATCCACCTCATGTGAGCTCATCTCATCAAGCCTCTCACGCGACGCTTGATCGACGATTTGAATCACCCACCCGCCGTCCCCTTTAGCATTGTTTTTTTGTTTTGTTTTTTAGATAGCATCTCCCAGCTTCGTCTCGGTCTCCGTTCAGGGGAATCAACACCTCACTGATCGATAGAGAAGCTCTACTATCTCTACTCTGATAGGCCTTTCTTGCTAAGCTCACGGCAAGCTTCAAGGCAAGCACAACGCTCACGGGGCCTATCACGAGCCTGAGTAGGAGCCTGAGCCTATCGGTCAATTACGTGAGGCGAGACGAGCTCTGGCCCCCAATACAAGCGTTCCACAACCAAACTACCTACTTCCTGCAGGCCGGAGTGATAAATAGACAGACCTCACTAAGCTACGACACAACACTCTATCAATCCCCATGGATTACCATCACATTGCATTCCTCAATTACCACTCATGTCCGATCGAAACAGCGGTCTACTCAATCTAGTACCAGGTGCTATCGCCGCTGCATTCCACATACTCTAACCACCCATCATCGCTCTTTCCCTCAGCAACCGTCTCAGGATACGCCTCGATGGGCCGCTCACTATAACCTCCATCACTCTCCACTCTGACTTCGCCTCTGGTCCACCCAGCCCATCCACCCACACGACCTCATACTCAGGCGCTTCCTTCTCAACTCCACTCCCATGACCCCCTTCCTCCAGCTCCTTAGCCATCTGTTTGATATGGCTCCAATCATAGCTATCTTCACCCAGACTCCAGGCCATCACACCGCCGAGCCCATACTGGCCGACGATATCCTGGAACTTGCGCGTAATCGGCTCGGGCGTGTCCCATGTCCAGAAGAGGCGGTTTGCCGCGTCGAAGTAGTATTGACCGCCGGCGTCTTCGTCCGTGACACCATTTTGCGAGGCGGTTTGCCAGGAGCCAGCCACATCGGCGTCAGTACACCCAGTGCCGAAGGCGTGCTGGCACGCCTCGCTGCAGTGTTCCTTGCTGACGCCGCAGTTTCCGTACTGACTGCAGCAGCCCGTGGAGCACTTGGTCATTTTCTCGGGCCCACAGGTGCCGTCGTATGAGATCAGAAGGGTAGCTAAGTTGACGGGTTTCATGTAGGCTTTCTCGAAGGTCCAAGCACCCGAGATGAGTGCGTCGGCGCCTGTGACATGGTCATCGGCGGGGACGATAGGGCAGCCGAGGGCTTTGGGGCCGCAGTCGTCCTGCGTGGTGAAGTATTTGGCGTAGTAGGCGAAGCCGAGGTTTATTTTATGGGCGGGCGCGCCAATGGCGAGGTAATTTTCGATGGCGGTAGTGGCACTGGCGACAGAGGTGTGATGATTTGTGGTGTTGTCAAGGCGGTTCATGAGGTCGTAGGACATGATCTCAAGGTTCGGTAAGTATGAGGTAGTGTTAAGGGAGGGGTTAGGGAGAGACATACGTTGATGTAGTCGACAAAGGGCCAGATGAGCGGGGCATTCTGAGGTGTAAAGGCAACCATATCTCCCTTCTTGCCAGGAACTGCGATGGAAAGAAGCTTGTCTTCTCCGATAGCAGCGCGCACGGCTCCAAGGAGTTTAGGGAAGCCTGCAATCTCGTGGACTTTGGCGGAGCTGGGAACTTGCTTGTAGTCTACTCCATTGCCACCAGGTTACTCCCAATCGATATCTATACCCACTCAGCTAACGGAAATAGACGCATACATGGTATGGAGTCACTTACCGACGCCATCAGCTCCAGTGCTTGTAACCATTTTCTTGACATCACTTGCAAATTTCTGGATTCAAGCATCTGTCTTCGTCGCTTCTGTGAACCCGATAGTGTCCCCCACCCACCAACAGCAATCATGACCTTGGCATTGGGGAAGTCAGAACGGATGGTGGATACGGGGACCTTGGGCTGGAATGCTGCAGTGTTGTTGGCCATGGCGAAAGCGAGGATAACATGATCGATTCCTGATCGATCTTCTGGTTTGGATGGGCGAATCGGGTACCACCTGGGCGACGTCTCAGTTTACGATTCGTTACAGATAATGGGAAGGGAAGCTCACTCGTCTACGTAGATAACAAACCGAGCGCTTGCTGCGGTCGCGAGGAGGAAAGGGGCTAGGAAGTGGAAATGCATGATCGATAGTGGCAGACTGATTCGAAGTTGGCAACTGCGAGCGAATGTAGAATTATAGTTCAGAGAGAGCGATGGGATTATTTAAATACTTCAGTGGTTGCGGTCGTGAAAATCCTCAACAAGTTTGCAGGGGAAGGTGCGGGTGGCCGAAGTTTGGAAAGAAGCGGTTGCTGTGGGGGGAAATATTGCGTAGAAGCATTTCACAGCAACAAAACGAGTGATTAGTTGAAACCATTGGAATGAGCCGTGAAAGCTACTTCCATTGTTCCTAGGATGAAAGGGGGTTTTTATATGTCGTTGGAGTACTCTTGCGTGTGACAGTGCCGGGGCTTCTAATAGGAAGTAGTACGCTACGATCCACCAAAAATGAAGCCGCAACGTTTGCAGAGAGCGCTACTTCCGGACGTTTGCTTGGTGGAGAGAGCTACTTCCGGTCTAATTATGACGTAAAAGTTGGTACGTTTGGTGTAGTACTAGGAGTGGGGATTCCAGAGCCCTCTTGGTGTCGCCTTATATAAGTAGATAGCTTAAGGAGCTCACTACTCACGACCTCATGGCGTAACCAGTTCTTCTGAAGCTGTAGAGCCTTAATAGTAGGGCTAGAGAGGCTTCCGCGATCTATAGTAATTGTCCTCTTTGCAGTAGAGAAGGCTCTCTTATAGTTGTAGCTAGTGTCAATGGCGGGGATTAACAAGTAATTAAGAGTGATTTTGTAGAGCGTAGGATAGTTAACTTTTCCTACTATTTGCTACTAGCTTAGAAGGCAACTTAGCTATAGCTGTCCTTCCTATATATTAAGCGTAAGAGAGTTATAATAAGTTTATAGCTTCTTATAGCCTTAATTTCTAGTAAGGAAAGTAGTGTTAACTAAAAGTATTGCCTTATAGTGTAAGGCCGGGTTTGCCTGTACATGTTGTAAGGCTGGTACCGGGCCTGTACGGAGGCAGTATGGCTGTGGTGTCATGTATCAGTGTTCCCCCGCTGCCAATGTGGCTTGGCAGCGATTCGTCTCTCTTACAATACACTCCTATCTACCTCCAACCCTACTCTCAACCCTATTTAGTACGAGACAACCCACCTGCCTTACACTAATTTGTTTTCCCTTTACAAATGCCTTGTCAAACTCAGTACTACAAAGGAGAAACGCCTTATAATTAGTTATATAAGTGACGTGAGCTCCAGGAGATTTAGTAGATCAACAGCAACAACAATCTGGCCAACGCATTCACCAAGGTTATGCCAAACAATGCTCTTAAAACCCTTGTCAACACAAACAAGATCCGCGTACGAATCAACGGTTGGGTCAACCGTTCAAACAGTTAATCTTATGGGAATTATCCTCACCTTCTAGCTTAATTTGAGCATCTGTTCGTTCCTTATTTAATTACAATTGACAAAGACAACAATAAAAGAAAGAGCTGCCAATGTTAGGAGTACATAGAACGTGGTGATCACGTGGCGATCACATGAGGCACTAGTGATGCTTGGCGGCAGAGGGATGGGACAAACCCCTAAGACCGCACCTCACATAGATACAGACAATGAATAAGAACCACGTTTGAGAACCCCCATTGCAATTGCAATACCCTTGTGTTACCAAACACTGGCAGAGGAAATAGTGAATAAAATA
>BCHH01000008.1:2714192-2817811 GCA_001599595.1 Beverwykella pulmonaria | reverse complement strand
ATTTCCCCGCTCTGGCGGCAGTCACATGATCAGCTTTCTGAGTCAAGGATCCTCAAGGATCCTCGGCAGTCACGTGATCAGCTTTCTGAGTCAAGGATCCTCAAGGATCCTCGTATCTTAGAACCTTAAGAATATCATCACCACACAAGCAGGACACTAATACTACGGTATTGGAGCCCACTGCTACGTGGTAATACATTCAACCAGTCGATTACCTCTACTGTGACCGTGAATAACCTCGGGGTTACCGACACGTAGTCTTTGTTCGATAATCGTCCTTCCGAGCCTCTCTCCAAAATGCTATAGAGAGGGAAAAGGAATCATTCTGCCTGAGCTCAGAAAATGTGAATAAAGCTGAAATCTTGATAGGATTTATGAAACCTTTTCAACTTATCGTCGTGGGGGTTCCTAGATAACGTATAGCTTTAAATGGTACTGGAGTTGTGCTATATCACTCGAGTGTATTTCGTCCATTTCATTATTGAGAAATCTAAAAACATTTTAAAAAGGTTCCATATTTACATGAATATACATAACCAAATTACTCTATGTACCCAACTCCAATCTATACAAATGAGCCACGCTTCGATGCGATGCTTTATACGAACTTTTCGACAGTCCTCCAAACCGTATCTACACCCCACTATCAATCTGCTCAACAACATTCGTTGCTGTATACTTGTTCCACGCATCACACGTTTGCGCAATAACGCCCGGAATAGCTGCTTGATTGATCTCGCCCGGTCTCTCCATCAGATTGACATACATGCCCATGCTCAAGTGCCACGCGATGTGGCAGTGGAAGGGCCAGATACCTGGGTTATCGGCATCTATATCATCATGTTAGCTCATCGTTTCAATATGGGTTATATGGGGACTCACTGTACTGCATAACCATCCAGCCTTTCGGGCGCAGATTATGCGTATCTCTCCTCTGTGGATTACTCGGGTTAACAACCGTCGTCCCATCCCACTTATCATTCCCATCATACAGAATCCACATATCATGTCCGTGGATATGCATGGGATGCGGGCCTGTCGAGTTATTCCAGATCACGATCCTGACGCTCGAATTCGTGCCGAAGTTCAAAACATTCCACTCAGGATGCTCAGGATACGAAGTATTCTTCTGGTAAGCGAGATTGATAAGAGGGTTGTTGTAGTTCGCCATGAAGGGCGAGCCGTTCATAGTGTAGAGTTGGTTGCCGGTCTTGTTGACGATGGTATTGACCGTAATTTGGAATGTTACGCTGGGCTCGGGGAGGGCCTCGACGTAGTGAGGGACCGAGGATTCCAGAGGCTCGTTTTTGCACGTCCCATCGTCCACCGGGGCGGGGTATGCAGTAGTGGCTGGGATTGAAGTATCTTCGGCACCGTCGAGGAGGATGATGGCGCGACCCTCGGGGTTCGCGGCGCGTTGGCAGAATTTGCCAGATTGGAGAGTGCGCATCCAAATCGCCTTCGTGCCGTTGACTACTTTTGGCGTGAAGAGAACATCAGATCGCTGGCCGACGCCAAGGGTAACAATGGAGGTATTGTAAGGCTTGATATCAGTGAGATCGATTGCGACAATCTGGAGCGTCTGGCCATCAATGCTGAAGTACTGCATACCAGCAGCGCCAGAGTTGATCAGGCGCAGTTTGTATGTCTTGCCCGACTTGAAGTGGAATTTTGAGTACGCTCCAGCACCGCAAGGAGTGTTGTCCTTGACAAGGGAGCAGTTGTATGGGTTGCGCGCGTTGATCAGAGTGTTGTCAGAAGGATTGGCCCAGAGTGTCGCGTTGTTGCTCATGACATTCTTGACGATATCGAAGTAGTCCTTGTGGAACCAGTCGGCTAACATGACAGGGCCAACGTCTTCATCGTACTCAACATGGGATGGTCCATAGACGATCAGAGGGCCGAAGAGACCTCCAGCTGCTTGCGCAGAGTAGTGGGAGTGGTACCATGAAGTGCCAAAAACACCTGCTTGGAACTTGTACGTGAAGCTGGCGCCAGGAGCGATTGGACATTGAGAAACAGAGGGCACACCGTCGTACCACGCACTTCCCTTTTGAAAAAGACCGTGCCAGTGCATCGCAGTGCCTTCGAATGGGGCAGTGATGTTGTTGTTAACTTTGACTTCGATCATATCGCCCCAGTTGGCTTCGATCGTAGGCCCTGGAAACTGGCCATTGATCAAGATACCGCTCTTCTTGAGATAGCCATCAGGTGCAAGCTCCCCACGGCTTATGGTGAAATCGTATTTTCGTGTCACTCCAGTGGTTGGTGGGTTTTTGGGGTTGACAGTCGCAGGATCGATTTTGCCCCAAGGCGTGCCACCGGGGAGAGGATTGTTGGTGAGAAACTTGGGAAGTTTTGTGGCTTTCAGAGTTCCCCAATGGAAGTTGCTGACAGGATGTTAGACCATCTTTAGTTTTGGAGAAGAAATTACATACCGATTCTTCGCATCTTCAATCCGATTTGCGCAGGTTCCTGATACTGACGTAGCAAGAGCAAACGCTGCTATGGCTAAAAGACCCTTCATAATGACTGAAATGGAATGCACGCAAGACAAGGAATGGATGGTTGCTAAACGATGGAATGGAAATGTTCTCGAACTTGCTCTTATCCACTCATTTGTTTCTACCACCCCTATATATACCCTCTCCGCACCTTCTCCCACATGGCAGCACCATCATTACCGCGGACCACTCGGTACAATGTAACGCTCGCTTTCCGCATACTCACCAATAACCCGTTCCTGGGCTCCTGTATTGCCTGATTGAGTAGGCGCTGCTAGTTCAAGGTCTAAATCTGGGTTTAGCCCGCCTGGGCTGCGTTCGCTAACCGAGAACTACACGAGGCTCGGGAACATTGTACCACGCAAACCTTGATAGCGGCATCGAACAGAAACAAGCTTTTTAGTCAGGGGCAAGACAGCCTCGTGGCATTCCGGGAAGTATAGTACGCGGAGCGATGTGCGCGGTGGTATTCTGGAAGCACGAGGGGAGCCTGGGAATTGACTAGCGGAACAACACGGGACGCAAGCACTACTGCCGTTTGCGCCAGGTCTCTGGGCCCGTTACCCAAATGCAAATACTAGAAGCCCTGATAGATGGGTCTATTCTAGTGGGAATTTAGGCTGGATTGGCGATGGAAGCATGAACTGCAGCGCTCGTGGTTCGGGATCTTAACACGACTTTGGCGCTTAACCCAATTCGAACATTCACAGCTTGGCAACATGCGACGATCAGTTCGTGCGCGTTCTCGTGAAAATTTGCAACAATGCCTACAATCCTAGCAACACGTATGCTCCATATTCTTACCTTAGATGAGACATTTAGGGGTGTTAAGTAGACTTTGGCAGAGGGTAAGAGAATTAACTCTCCTATACCAAACCCTCCTCTATCCGCCAGCAAGCCTTTTATAATCTAATAAGGTTCTTCTGGACCCACCGCTATTCTCCTCCTTATATGTAGTAATATTCAGTTAAGATATTCTTGTCGCTGTGAGGCTAGCGAGCATATATACTGTACTGCTTAACGGAGCTGGACGAATCTTTTAGAATGCCTTCTCAAGCTGGGCTAGTTGGCAATGAAAACACAATCACAATTACAATACCGCCCCTTGTGATACGCCAGAACTTGAATGAATCCGAAAGCACGGTTCTCCAAAGCACAAAAGGGATTCTTCGATTCAAGCCATTGATAACAGCAGGGACAAGCCGAAGAAAATTATTTTGATAATTTAGTTCCTGGCCAAATCGTTCAACTATGCCTTGATCTCCAACACCGAAACACTAAGACTAGGAAGCTCAAATGCAAACACACCCCCGCTCCCAGCCACCAAGCTCGTCGACTTGGCGTTCACCACATTTGTCCCCACTCCATTAAAGCTGTTTGCCTCCGGAGCTGTCAACACCGTCAACTGGCCATCAGTTCCCTCCGCCACACCCTCAAACGCCACACTCATTGCCACAGGTTCTGTAGAATTATACACCGCCGTTTTCAGCAAATACGAGTTGGACGAATTGGAATATCCAGCTACGTAGTACGCAGGTTTGAAGGCTGGAGAGGTGATCGGCAGAACGGTGTCAATGCGGTGGTTGGAGAGAAGTTGGATCATGTGGTATGAGGTAGAGAGGACGTCTGCTGAGGTATCGGCAGAGAAAGAAATTAGGTCAGGGGTCCATTCGTAGGAGTTGAGATTTTGTAGGAGCGGAGCCTGGTATTGCCTGTTAGTTATACTCATTGAGGCTGGAGGAAAGTTGGAAAGTAGAGACATACATAAGCAGCACCAAATATTTTATCCGCATTCCTCTCTGCTCCGATCAGGAAGACTGCTTCAGCGACGGTACCGATCCATGTTGGGAATGGGAACTTCGGAAGGCTCCAGTCTACTCCGCCACCTTGTGGTCTGTTTGCTTGGACTGTTGCGTATTCACCTGCCTTCTGTTAGCACTGCTCACGAGATTTTGAGTCTGAACTAGATGTGGATATATGCGATGCGAGCAGAATGTCAACATACCAATCATGGTCTTGAACCCAGTAGTCCAATGATCAAAGAACCCAAACTGGCCCACAAAATAATCCGGGCGTGTATACTGGTGATAATCCTCTCCCGCGTTCTCCGTCTCCGCAAAGTTGTAGTCCGAAGTACTTGCCATCACAAAGATGTCGGGGTACTTTTCATTGATTGCGTCTTTGAAGGCTTGGAAGCGGTATGCCTCATATGAGGCGCCACCGCCACCGAGATTGTCTTCGTTACCAATTTCGACGTACTTGATGGTCCATGGCTCGGGATAGCCGAGGGATGTGCGGAGCGCGCCGTAGGTAGTGGATTTGTCGCCCATGATGAACTCAAGTTCATTAAGTGCGTCGTCGATGTACGGCTGAAGACCATCCTCGGCGATTACAGGGCCATTGAGGTAGAACCCGCCCCAGACAGCGAGAACGGGTTCCATATTAAGGTCGCTGCACCATTGGAGGTACTCTACTAAGCCGAGTCCGTTGGTGTTCTCGTAACCCCAGGTACCGGGGAAGGAGGTACGGTCCTTCAAGGGGCCGATAGTTTCGTTCCATTTCAGGTAACTGGGTGGGTCGTCGCCTTCTAAATTGTTCCCGCCGGGGAAGCGGAGGAAGGACTGTGGGGGGTTAGATGGATAAGGAGGAGATGGGAGCAGAGCGGGGATGGGTAACGTACGGGGTTCAGGCCAGCGAGAGCTTCCATGAGGTCCGAGCGCAGGCCATTGGGACGATCATTGTACGTCGGTGGGAAGAGGCTTATGAGATTGAAGTCGAGGGAGCCGCTAGTAGCCTGCATTTATTTTGTTAGTCCACACTAACCATCCACAGAGTCTGTGAGAGCTCCAGTGCTTACCGAAGCATCGAACGTAATTCTCAATGTATTATTCACATGCTCTGGCACATGCTCTGGCACCAACTCAAACTTATGCTCCTTCCACTCATCCGCCGTCGCGTCTGAAGGCACCTCCGCACTTGCGAGTGTCTCTTTCGAAAGGTAATTGTATAAAGACGCAGTGAATGACGCATTGTACGCCCCCTTTACCCAGAAAGACCCAGTGTATCTCTGAGCCTTGACCTCGATACCCCAGTAGCCCGGGTTTGAGATCCCGACCAGGCCACTGGTAGCGGCCACATTCAAAGATGTAGGTAGAGCCGTTGAGAGGGGCTGGGATAGAGTCTTCAACGACAATTGGGCGCTGCCGACGGCTGTCCAAGGCGAGATAGTAGATGGATGGACAGTGCTGCCTTGGAATGCGCGGTTGCGGATTAGCTCTGCGTATATGCCCCCGTCACCAGAGTGGTTTATGTCCTGAGATATTGAGTTTTCGTTCAAGACGGATGACGGGTATTTACCTACCTCGAACATGATGCCATATTGTAAACCAGACGTCGCATTGCCTCCTGTATTCGCGACCTTGATGTCCAGGCTCGAGACGCCTGCCAAAGCAGATAGTCCTAGGAGGAGTTTTTTCATCTTGGATGTAGATTATCAGCTACAAATAACTAGAAAATATAATGAATAGACGTGGGGAATATTGCTTTATATATGAAAAGGCGTGCTTTTCGTATAAAAAACACACCCGGGGAAATATGTTCCCTTCCCCACCAAAATAACATCGAAGAACAGCCGTCTGCTAGCAGCTCGGGCAGCGGCATATTCACCAGGAGGCAGCTGTGGGTTAGCGGGAGGTGAAATGCTAGTATCATGACGTTTTATAGTAGTATTGCCGAACAAGGGACGGCGCACACTACAAATGCTTCGCTATACCCGGACCAGGTTGGGTCGTCAACGCTCGTGATGGATGTACAGGGTTCAGACCAAGCATTGCGCCACCCGAACGGGACCTGAGCCACGAAATCCCCGCATCGTGAAGAACAGGGTATGATATAGCGAGGCTATTAATGCGGAGAACCAGCCATGTGGGCTTGGTGGCCTCGCGCCCAAATTGGCCGAGGGTACTTGCCGGTTTCCGCCAATGGGGACAGACAACGGAATAAGATGGTATAATAAATGTTGTCCCCTCGGAACAAGACAACAGGGGTCTTCATAAAATTCCTTCGGGCAGATACTGTAAGGTGTCATAGTGCAAAGCTGAATCTTTTCGCCGGAGCTTAAATTTGCTTGGATGTGGTACTAGTTCCCTGGGTTGGTATGCAGTACTGATTCAAGAACTCTTGAAAGTCAAAAATCGATCTTGGGACAGAAGGCGGAATCAACTGTGAGTATGATGGACCCCTCGGAAAGGGCCTATTTCGAGTCCTCCCTCCATCTCCCTGTGATACCTTTGGGATCGAGTATTTGCTCAGGTCCACCTGAATCCAGGCTCAACTTCTCCAAGCCTTTGAAACCCTCAAAGTACTTTCTCCGGAAGTCGTTCAGATCATCCGCCTTGACGCCTTTCTCATACTCTTTCGCTACCATATCAAGTGCTCCCTGGGATATCTCTGACTCTGGTAACCTTCGATACGTCAACAGCCTTCTCGACCACTTGTTGAACGGCTGCACGCAAATCGACACAATCTCCAGACATGGATGCGTTGGTGTTACTAGCTTAATGTCTTCGTCGTTCGCCGTTGGCATCCACATGCTCAGCCGTCCGTTTTCAACCAGCGTATTGACAGCGAAGCATAGAATATCGTCGAGGATCGCGGTGAAAGAGTAGGGCCGTTTCGGTGGGATATAGTTAGGCTCTTTGAATCGAACCTCATGCACAGCACGTTCCGTCTCGCCGAACTGCTCACGGGGACCCAGAACTTTCAGGCCTTCGCGTATGCCGTAGGGAGGATCGCAGACTATTCCGTCGAGATAACCGCCTCCAGAATGGCGATTCCCGGTTGGTATTCGTAAGGGCGTATTCGTGAGATCCGAAATAAAAGCTCCTAGATATCTCCCCTCGAGACCATACTGGGAGAAGTTGCCCATGACATCCATTTTCCCCGTCTGCCCTTTCCTCGCGCTTCCGCCTGTACCCTTAATACTTCGCCCATCGATGTCGCTTCCGCACACGACGGCACCAAAGTGTGCACATGCGATGGGAAACCCACCAGTGCCCATAAACGGATCGTAGAAGAGCTTCCCAGGGGCGGCGAGCGCGATGTTGGCCGTGAGGAGTGCTAGTTCTGCATCCATAGAAGTGGTGCTGATATAGTGTCTCTTCTTCAAGTCGTACGTGGTCTTTGCGTGCCTACCCGATACCGCAACAAAGCGGCCTAGGTAGTAATATTTGGGCTCAGATGCTTTGAAGTCGTAGTCCTCGAAGATTCGAAACGAAGCCTCGGGGTCTTTCATCCGGATTGGGCCGTTGAAGCCCATGTAGGAGAAAGATTCGATAATGGCGTGCTGCTCGGTGGGTGTTCTTGTGCCACGGTAACTGTCCATGGCAAATCGGAAGGGCGTTTGCTCGTATTTGGCCCATTTTGTGGATGAGGCTTCGTGGACGGAGGCATGAAGAGCTTCGTAGGTAGAGCCTTCGCCCCAGAGCTCGTAGATTGCCTGTGAGAGAATGCTGCGAGAGATGAGGGACTTGGCTGCCGATTCGGATGGGAGATGGATGATGCAAAAAGGTGACTATGTGAATTAGGAAATGCAATAGTGAGAGAGCTCGTCGAATAGAGTCTACATGATTTCCCAAAAGGGAACGAGCTAAATGAAATAGTAGCAAGTTTTGTGTGGAGAGATGAGAAGTGCATGTTGAACAGAGCCAAGGTTCACCTTACATCTTCGTCATATTTCAAGATATCCATTTCAACACTAGCCATCTCAGCTAAAGCCTTCAACTCGGCCGTTCGAAAGCTTTCGTGCATTTGCACGAGCCTGACAATGTAGTTAGGCATCGTGACTGATGAATATCGAGCTCGGACAGAGGTCAGGTTAGCGCACACAAGGAACGCAAGCTCTCAATGAGGCACTGGCATGACACAAGCTTGGCGTTGGTGAAGGAAATGGTGTGCCTGAAAAAATAATTAGCAATCGGCCTTGGATGGAGGAGTCACATTGCGCGACGCGACTTCACTGTGCAAAATTGCGGGCCGCGCGAGATGGCCTGTGATTGGCCGCTGGATTCGGGTACAGTGCCAGATGGGCTTCATTGGACCATCAAGTCTTCAGTTTTTTTCTTTCAAAATGCAAACAGGCGTGCAGTGGCTCTGTACATTCATGTCATTTTTTTCATATCTGAGATTGAATTCACTTTTGCGAACGTAGTTTGGCTCGCAAAGAGATTCCGAAGTCAAGTTTTCGGGTTTGGCTCTACTATTGTGACAGGTTTGCCTAGCAAGACATGGAAAGAACAACGCTTTACTTGTTTGTTTGCAAGAGGAAATTATAGTGGTTGTGTGAAATGTAGTTTTTTTCGTTTACCTTGACAGTCCCTCGCCGACAGGCGGCCCAGAAGAGCGGGATGGGAACCCTAAGCAGCACATGCAGTTCCTTAGAAGACAGTTCTGTGCAAATGAATCCAGATATTCGCCGGGTAATGACGAGTTTTCAGCCCACGCCCGTTTCTGTTTTGTAGCGCCGTTGATATTCCATCTACGCGACTTCCTCGATCTTGGGCTTGCTGGCCGCCTCGGCAGCTGGCTTGTCGTCCTCGGCTTCCTCGAGCGCCGGCATCTCGTCATCATCGTCGTCGTCGCTGCTGCCCTCCTCGCCCATGTCGCCCATGCCGCCCATACCGCCCATGCCGCCCATATCGCCCATGCCACCGGCGCCGAGCTTGCTGAAGTCGATGCCGCCGAAGCCGCCGTCGCCGCCGCCGCCGGCCATGGGGTTCATCTTGGACATGTAGTCTTCGTCCTCAGGGGCCTCGTCTTGCTCGTCCTCATCGACCCACTGCGCATGGCATTAGCCTCAATCCAACGCGTTCCCATTGCTCCCGCCAGTAGGGAGCGGGAGAGGAAGCACACATACCTTATCGAAGTTGGTCTTGAGGAAGTGCACCTTCTTGCTGTCCTTCAACAGCCTCGGCCAGTACTCCTCCTTGAGGTCCTTCTTCTGCAGCACCAGCTCGATGTCGCGGTCCGTGTGGTGGATCTTGGACTCCTTGGGGTCGATCTCGGCGAAGAACTCGAGGTCGACGGCATACGTGACCTTCTTGGACGTTGATGTGCCCTTGAAGGAGAGTTTGGTGGGTTGCAGGTCGAGCTTGAGATCTGATTCGGGCACGTCCCCCGCCATGATGGTTAGGAAGACGTGGTTCTTGGCAGGCTCGCTGGTAGAGGAGCGCTGCGCCCAGAGGACTAGGCCATCCGAGTCAGTGACGGGTCTACTGGGAGACGGGGGAGAATCTAGAGCTCGGGAAAATGTGGGGTGCTAGAGGCGGCAGCTTACCTTCAGGCGTGACCGTTGCCATCGTTGCGAAGAGGGGGGAGATGAGCTGTACTGCGTGTTTGGGGGGGGCTGCGTTGTGGTAGAGAGGAGGTAGGTGATTAACGGGTGGAGTGAAAAAGGTTGTGGCTGCTCAGACGAAGTTGAGTGAAGGCAGAAGAATTGCTGGAGGGCTGGAGTTAGCGTGGCGAGGCTGGTGGAAAGCAATGGAAGCTCCTTAGAATCTTGAGCCTGGGCCATCGGATTGCCCAGTTTTGCGGCTCGATGCAACAGACCGAGAAAGTTTGCAGTAGTGCAATTCTCGCAAGCTACACCTCCAATCGCTCCCATGCAGGCCGAGGCAGTATATGAATTTCTTGGTGAGGTCGCCCGTGGCTGATGGGTTGCGGCTGCCCCGCGAACGTCACCGGGGAAGATGGCCCGCGCTCACCACGCTGGAACAGCGCTTCCAAGGCACCGTGCCACCACCTGCGCGTCCCTTCTACATGCACACTCAGCACGCGTGCATTCGCCTAGACATCTAACCCACACGCCTCTTCCCTCTCTGTCTTCCCACCTGGACACAGCTACCCCCTGCTGAAACGCCTGCCATGGAGACCATCCGCGGTCTTCTCTGGAAGCCGACGCCGGAAGAGCAGGTGAGTCTCGTTCCACTCCCCTTTGCTCTACGACTAGGCCCCGCTAACACGCTGTAGAAGCGGAAATGCAACGCCCTTGTGCGCCAAAACGTCCGCAAGCTCGACCGCGACATGCAGATGCTGAAAGCCACGGACGCCAAAACCAAGAGCCTCATCCTACAAGCGAGCAAACGCGCCCAACGTAACCCCTCGATGGCGAAACAGGCCAACCAGGACGTCCGAATTTTCGCGCGCGAGCTCATCCGTGTGCGGAAACAGAGCGGGCGACTGGCTACGTCCAAGGCGCAGCTGCAGTCGGTGCAAATGCAGGTCAACGAAGCGTTCTCAGTGCGCAAGATTGAGGGCTCGATTCGGGCGTCCACGGGCATAATGAAGGATGTGAATTCCCTGGTTCGATTGCCAGAGCTCACGGGGACAATGCGAGAGCTGTCGGCCGAGCTGATGAAGGCGGGCATTATTGAGGAGATGGTCGGGGATTCGATACCAGACAACGAACTCCTAGAGGGGGAGGACGAAGAAGCAGAGGAAGAGGTCGACAAGGTGCTCACGGAAATTCTGAAGGACAAGCTGCCGACGGCGAAGGTCAAAGAAGACGACCTGCCCGCCCAGCCTGTGGAGGAAGAGGAAGAGGAGGAAGACCAGGCAGAGATACTGGCGCAAATGAGAGGAAGACTGGAGGCACTGAAGAGCTGAGCGGGCGGATGGAATGGTTCTTGCTTTCAAGTGCTGTTTGGCAAGACCATCTACTGTTCCGAGTGGGAAGGAGTTGAGGCGTGCGGGGACGTCTTATTTATATGATCGGCTATGTCTAGATTGGAGCTGCGAGTGTATTCGACCTCGGAGCAGATCAATGCAAAGTTTCTGTTCCTATTGTGCTCAGGCGGATGCAAGTCGCTAGGAGACCATTCTAAATCTAGTGTCTAGTCACCTTTCATGCCCCCTGCCGTTCAGCCTCCATATCCCATGTCACACCCCAGAACCATATAGCCCTTCACAGCATTTCCTCGGTTCCGATTCCATAAAGGTGGTACGGGAACGCCTCCAAAGAGTCCAGCAGCCTTGCCCATCCATCATCTACCTCCCCGGGTAACCCGACTTTCCTTCTCCCTTGAGCCACCGGGATCTCAATTCTCTCCAACTCCTCTTCCTCGTCCTCCTTATGCTGCCCTGTCAAGCCCGCAAGCACCTCCTTCTCCCTTCCCCTGTACTCCTCTAGCAATCCCGGATGCGGACACCAGATGACCTGCATCCCCGCCCTCCGGCCCGATTCCACGCCCGGCACGCTATCTTCGAAGACCAGACACTCTTCTGGGTAGATTTCGGGCTCGCCTCTCGCACGGCGCCTGTCGTTCAGGGTCGACAGGGCCAGGAGATAGATATCCGGCGCAGGCTTGCCCCGGCCCCTGGGTATCCGCTCATCGTCTCCCAGCACCTTGTGCTCCTCCTCAAAATGGGCAAACAGCTCTGGCAGATGCGCAGACTTCAGCCTATAATTTCCTGCATGCGAGCTCGTCGCCAGCGCCATATGCACCCCGCGCTCTTTCAGCGTCCTCAGCAGATCCAGAACGCCTGGCAGCGGCTGTGTATTGGGAAATAGCTCTTGTTGTAGTTGGGAATTCTCCTCGTAGTATTCAGCCGGAGTGATGGGCAATTGAGCCCACGCGTGAAAGATCTCGCCTGCTTGCGGACCGGGCCGGCCTTGCAGCTGTGCTTTTATGGACCAAGGCAGCGTGGGGCGGTCGTATTTCGCGAGGAGCTGATTGGTGCAGATGGTGTAAATATCTTCCGAGTCGATGAGGAGGCCATCCATGTCGAAGAGGCACGCCTTAATGGGTGGTGGGGTCGGACTGGAGGTGGAGAGTCAGCGAATGCGTAACCTCTATAGGCGCAGTGCCTGAAATATGAGTACGCACGATGGAGACGCCATTACGAGGGCCAGATTTGGTGTGCAAGGGGTGGTGCGCTGTTTCCAATCTTGTAGGCGCAGTGTGCTTTGGTCTAGTCGTCGAACTCCGTCTCAAATGAGTCAAACTTCTTGACCAAGCCCAACAGCTCTGAAATTATGCGAAATGAAGAAAAACTTCCAGTCCCTTTTTGGGGTAAAATGTGTGCTTGCAACGCACGACGACGACGGCTATTGGGAATCCGGAAAATGTCGCTCCTATCAAAGAGTTAGCTTGAGTTGCCGTGCAAGATCATTTTGTTCCTCACAGGCTTGTGTGAGGGCGGTTGGTACGACGAGAAGGAGATACTTTGTAGGGATGAATTACCTGTAGGTCCAATTGTCGGTGCCTACCCGATGTATGGTGGAGAGACTGGGTGGGCTGGTGTTGAAGAAGTTCGCGAACGTTGGTGCCGAGGCTAGGTACCCCGCCAAGTTTCCCAGGTACGTCACTCTCTCTGTTGTCCATCAACAACAATTCTTGTCGAGAGTCAAGCGAATCAATCTCTTCCCACCATCCTAGATCATGCCTTCTACAGTAGCCAAGGACCCCGTCAGCTCTAAAGACATTAACTCCACCCCTCCTGAGGTCTTCCCCCCAGAAGACGAAGCCCAGCTCCTCTCCGAAGCCCACGCCGAAAAGACGTCTGCCAACAAAACCTTCGTGTCCGGCGACTACTCCTCCGCCATCCAAGGCTACGAGAAAGCCCTCGCCTCTTGCCCTGCCTACCTCGAATACGACATCGCGGTCCTTCGCTCCAACATCGCGGCCTGCCACATCAAGCTCGCCGAGTGGAAGGACGCGGTAGAGTCGGCAACACAGGCTCTGGAAGCGCTAGACCGCATCGATCCGCCCAAGGTAGCGACCCCGGAAGGAGAGGAGGGGCATGGAAACGTCGAGGAGGTCGACGACGCGACCGAAGCCCGCATCTCCGCGCTCACACGTACCGGCAAGACAATAAACGATGTCCACAGACTACGCACAAAAGCGCTTTTGCGGCGCGCGAAGGCACGACGAGAAGTCGGTGGCTGGTCATCGTTGCAAGGCTCGCTGGAGGATTACCAGGCGCTCTCTAAACCACCAAACGTGCTAACAGGGCTCGACCGTGAGACCGTGAATAAGGCGCTGCAGGAAGTACCAGTGAAGCTGGACGAGGCAAAGGATAGAGAGATGAAGGAGATGATGGGGAAGTTGAAACAGTTGGGAAATGGGCTGCTCAAGCCATTTGGGCTGAGCACGGATAGTTTCCAGTTCACCAAGGATGAGAAGAGTGGAGGTTACAGTATGGGGTTCAACCAGGGCTCATGAGGATGCGCCGAAACATGTTACCATGGAAAACTAGCACACGAAAATTGGGCTAGTAGGATGTCTCCAAGCAAACAAAGTGCAATCACAATACGCAGGGCAGTATTACGTTCACGTACATTTCCAACACAAGCAAGAGCGAGGTATTACTTCTAATTTTTGGTTGGGTTGTACATCGCTAACAAGAACAAAGCATCATACTCTTTTCCATCTTCAGGCTTGTCTTCACCAAACAATACGATTTGTCATTATAAACGAAGAATAACAGAAACTCCTTTATCTGCCATTCGCCCCTTCTCAAAGACAGCAAAGAACAATAAGGCACCATGCTAACAATAGAAACGTGGATGAGCAGCCACCATTGCATTCAACGCGCGGGCTCTTTTTCAAACATCTTACAATGCCGGCTTTGGATCTCAAATCTCACAGTCTACGCGAACTTCTCTCTGTCTCCTACGTATGCATATTCCACGTAGTATCTTAACACGCAAACAGCATGTCCCACCGTACCAAACAGGATCCCACGATAGAATCTTTCAATCCTCAGGACCCGATTGACCCTTCAAACAACGCTGAGGAGAGCTATTTCACCCTCTGGCCCCACGAACCACCCCCTGCCGTCTCCGGGAAGCCTGACGACGGGGACTTGAATGCATTCCAACTACTTCCCAGCACAGTTGAGTCGCCACCACAAAGTGGGCATAGCTCCGAGGCGGAAGCCACTCCTTTCCAAGACAGCCCTAATTCGATGTCTCAATATTTTAGCGACGGCAAGTATGGCTCAAATGACAAAGGAAGCCGCTCTAATGTCAATCACTCTGAAGAACATAACGCTGAGAAATCGACTCCGAATCGCGAAAACCGCGGGTACAGAAGGGACACACAAGCCTTCGCGAACAAGCGTACGGAAGCGCCCATCAGGTCACCTGCGCCGTCGATATCAAGGACAAATTCATCCTCGGCCCCGAAAAGCGACCCGTACACGCGACGAAGCCAGAAAGCCGGTTCCAAGACCCCAGAGCCTTTGTCCAGAGAAAGTAGTATGCGAAAAAGTGTGACGACAGGTCCTTGGACGCCATTTCTAGATTCTTCTATGGGGAAATTGAAATCAAGGTATTGGCCGCAGCGGACTCCGGCGGCGAATGAGCATTCGAAAGCTGCGCTCGGAGGGCGATCTAGGGCAGAGACTGTGCCCGCTAGAATATCAAAGGACACGCCATCTGAGATGGCGGCTTTAGAGCAACGCCCCAGTACTCCACAACGGACAGACGGTGGTCGGAGCAAGAGACAACTCAGTGCCGATGCCTCGATGCACGATGATTTTGCGCCGAATAATTCGAATACACCTTACTTAATTAAATACCTAAAGAAGGATCTCCGAGATTCAGAGGCCAAACTCCACGAGGCAGAACAGACTATCCAAAGATATAAGCAGAATGCCTCAAACACAGCCGCAGTGACGCGTACGCTTCACGAACAGTACTCAGTCATCCAAGAATACCAGCTGCAGTGGGCGCAACAAGAACACAAATTGCGCACCGAGATCAAAAGGCTCGAACAGAAAATTGACAAGGTGACCACTGCGCGAGCCGAAGCGAAGAGCGAGCTCAGTGTTGCCAACAAGAATCTGCAGAGTCTAAAAAAGGAAAATAAAGATATTGAAGCGTCGATTTCGCGTACAATGGAACGCCTCCAGCAGTTGGAACACTCGCCTAACGTCGAACGTGAAGATTTCCACGTCGAAATGCAAAGACTAAGAAATGATATCGAGTCCATGCAACGGGCCATGGCCTCCAACTCTCAAAACATTGACGCGTACAAGACACTTCTTAAAACCAGCCAAAATAAGCCAAGCGAACTCCAGCTTCTCCGCGCCGATATTCGAGAACTTCTCGGGCAGTACACCAAAAAATTCCTCGAAGCCTCGGCCCAGAATGAAGCTCTGAAGGTCGAACTTGCAAAAAAAGAGCAGCAGCTTAAAGCTCTCGAGTCTAGTCTCGCGGTCACGGCTAAGCAGTTATCTGATGAAGCGAATGGTGAGATTGATAGGAAGATGGATTCGTGGCAGAAGCTGTATGAGGATAAGAGTAAGCAGTTCGACAAAATGCAAGAGCGCTTCAGAGCATATAAGGAAAAGACTAAAAAGGCTTACCGTCCGGAGCTGGAGCGCGAGAACAAGGAGCTCCAAATTCGACTTAGAAGAACTCTAGATAAGAATGCCTGCTTGCAAGGGCATGTCCACAAATTACAAGAGAGCGCTATGAATTGGGAGACCGAGTTTAAAGGCCTGCAGTCTCGCGAATCTTATAGTTTGAAGGAAGCAGAGGAGGAGATTGAGAGGCTCAAGGAGGAGATGAATGTTTACATCATAGAATACAGGGACCGAACTCCCGACAAGAACCCTAACTGGTGGAACGTCAAAACACTCCAGCATCAGATCAAGGACCTCGAACGGCAGCTGGAAAATCAGATCGAAGCTTCCGACGACCAGAAAGAGCGCCTCAGAATAGCGTATCGGGAGTACAAGAAGCTCAAAGAGCAAAATGAAGCCTACAAGCTGGAGTTGGGCATCGAGGACGACTTCCAGCCCAGCACTCATATGCGAAGGATCGCACCTCGTATACCGAAGTACGAGTCTGCGGAGGAAATTGCGAAGAAGGAGAAAATCCTTAAAGTGTTCAGGGAGAAGCAGAGTAGGGCAAGAGAAAAGAGAGAAAGGGAGCAGGGGTTGATTGAGCAGGCGAGGAAGTGGAAAATGGGATGTCACTACCCCCCTAATTATCCTGAGAAATATGAGGCGATTGAGAAGGAGACGGTGAGGGAGAGGTGGGAGGTTGATAGGTTTGAGAAGTTGAGGAAGCTGGATTTAATTGGAGATTGAGCGTCGGAACAATGGGAGGTTTCTGGGAAATGGGTGTGATTGCTATGCTACATACGCTCACCTCTGAAGAGGTGTGTATCTGAGTAGTTCCTTAAGAGCTTGAGAAACCCTGCTGGTAGATACAATAGAGCTTAGTAGGGCACATTTGAGCTCTTTGGCCTGAGTCTAGATATGCTTGGCCCTGCTGGTTTTTTACTTGCAGGTGAGGAGCATGCCGTATGTGAATTTGATAGAATAGCCGAAAATAATGGAAATCGTGCCGTGGATGTTTAAGGGACGTCTATGGGCTGCCGGCGAAGTGTGATCTCCGGACAGATACCCCGGCACCCGAAACCCCGGTGATGATAATGTGCCTAGTCACTTAACGTTAGCCCGTTGCTTAAATCGACCAGAACCTCAACGTTCATGTCATCCCACCTCGGGGTCTCACGATTTTTGGGATGTAAGCCAGGTACAAGAACTGACTTCCACCTATTGCACTTCACTTCACAACTGTCAGCTCACCTGTCCCGGGATTGAAAAGTGCAATATACTTCCAAGCTACCCTGCCTTTCATCCAGGAATTAAGCTCTACCCATGCTAGCCGCCCCGCAGATCATCCCCTCATCCCGGCTGGGCAACGGTTGAGGCTTTACTGGGCATGTTCCCCGCGCGCTGCTCATTTTTCCACGCCTTCGAATTGGTGGAATGTTGCTTTCCTGCCTCGCACCTGCGTCTACAAGCATTTGTTTGTTCTAGCGTTTCCCCGCCCAAATGAAGAACAGGAACAGTTCCCTCGGTCCAAAATATCACGAGAGGAAGGCGGAGGATGGACGCGATGCGGTCATAGTGGAACAGGGGAGCTTGGGCTTCGCGGGGTGAGGAATTCTTTGGGTATTTATCTGGGCCCTTCCCGGGCACTCCATGTTGCCTTTCGTGCGTGTTACTTACTTGTGACTGCTAGGATGAAGCGTGTTTTCAGTTTCCTCGGTGCGGCCGCCTTGTCTTGTCTTGCTCTGGAGAGTGCTGCACGAGCAGTGGGGTCCACGCCGAAGCAATTGATCAAGCCGTACAGACGGGCGCCACTTCAGGATATTGTGAGTACCGAGAAAACTTCAATTGTGTTTGTACTGATGCTTGTCGCAGGTTACTTGGGATGAGCATTCGCTCTTTGTCCATGGAGAACGAGTCTTCATTTACAGTGGTGAATTCCATCCTTACCGGTACGTCTGAGTCGCTTTGAGTCCAATTCCACGCATGCTGCCCCAATGCATTGGCTTCTCTCCGTTCTCCCGTTCACTTCCACGCCGGCCAATCGGACAGTGGAGCAATTCCGAGAAGTGTAAACCGCATTGATTCAATCCTCCTGTGTCCCATTGTATCCGTCAAATAGATTTTTAAATGAAACCGAGAACGCCGGCACTAGTTTGTTAATCAATTTTACAGACTCCCAGTCCCTGATCTCTACCTCGATGTCTTTCAAAAGATCAAAGCCCTCGGCTACAACTGCGTTTCTTTCTACGTCGACTGGGCCTTGCTGGAGGGCAAGCCTGGCGTGTATCGCGCAGACGGTGTCTTCTCCCTAGAACCCTTCTATGAAGCTGCCTCAAAGGCTGGGATCTACCTCCTCGCGCGCCCTGGTCCATATATTAATGCTGAAGTCAGTGGTGGAGGCTTCCCCGGCTGGCTTCAAAGAATCAATGGCACATTAAGAACGAGAGCTGAAGACTACCTCAAAGCTACTGATCTGTATGTGGCGTCTGTTGGAAAGTCAATTGCTGGTGCCCAGATCACGAATGGAGGTCCGATCATTCTTGTGCAGCCGGAGAACGAATACACGGGCGCGACTGCTGATGTTTTGCCTTTCCCCGACGCGGTCTACATGCAATACGTCGAAGACCAACTCCGTAACGCCGGGATCGTTGTTCCACTTATCAGCAACGACGCTTCTCCCAAGGGACACAATGCACCAGGTCAATCTGCCGCGGTCGACATCTACGGACACGACGGCTACCCCGTTGGCTTCGACTGCGCGAACCCAACAGTGTGGCCGGATGGCAAGCTACCAACCAACTGGAAAGACCTACATCAGCAACAATCCCCTAGCACACCATTCTCAGTAGTAGAATTCCAAGGCGGGTCCTTTGACCCTTGGGGCGGACCAGGTAAATTCCAAGCCTCTACTGTGTCCTTTGTTTCAAAGAAGTGTGCTGACTTTGCAACAACTAGGCTGGGACAAGTGCTCCGTCCTCGTGAACGCAGAGTTTGAACGTGTCTTTTACAAGAATATCTACGCAGCCGGCGTCACGATCCTCAATATCTATATGACATTCGGAGGAACAAATTGGGGCAATCTGGGTCATCCTGGAGGCTACACGTCATACGATTACTCTGCCGTCATCCGCGAAGATCGTAGAGTGGATAGGGAGAAGTATTCTGAGCAGAAATTGCAGGCGAACTTCTTCAAAGTGTCTCCGGCGTACTTGACTGCTACACGCGGCGATGCTTCGACAACTCTTTGGACGACGTCAACGGCTCTTACAGTCACGCCGTCATTTGGCGAAAGCACGAAGTTCTACGTCGTCCGTCACACAAAGTACAACACACTCGACTCAACGACCTACAAACTCACCATTCCTACAAGTGCTTTTGGAAACATCACTGTTCCGCAGATCAACGGCACAAGTCTCACGCTCAATGGACGGGATTCAAAGATTCATGTCAGTGATTATAGTCTCGGTGGAGCGACGCTCGTATACTCTACAGCTGAGGTATACACCTGGCACAAGTATGCGGACAAGACTGTCCTCATCGTTTATGGCGGCCTAGGCGAGACACACGAGTTAGCTCTCGCGGTGACTGGTCTTGAAACACTTGAGGGGAACGTGAAGTCAATTACTACAAGAGGGTATACGGTGGTTAATTGGAATACCGATGGCGAGAGGAAGGTGATTAAAGTTGGTGTCACTGACTTCATTTACGTTTATTTGCTATCAAGGAACGAAGCCTACGATTACTGGTCCGTCGACCAAGGTCTGCACGACTCCTCCAACCCCGTCATCCTCAAAGCAGGGTACCTCATGCGAAGTGCAAAAGTCAACGGAAATACTTTGACTCTGACGGGAGACTTGAACGCCACAACGCCCATCGAAATCATCGGCGGTGCCCCTTCCACACTCTCTCGTCTAACATTCAACGAGGAGGACTTCTCCTTTAAAACTGACAAGAACAACGTCATCACCGCTAAGGTCGACTACCCCAAACCGCGCCTTAACATCCCTAAGCTCAACGATCTAAAATGGAAATACATCGACTCTCTCCCCGAAATCACTTCCACCTACTCTGACAGCTCCTGGACATCTGCCAATCTGACAAATACCTATAACAGCCTCCGCAAACTCACAACACCCACCTCGCTCTACTCCTCCGACTACGGCTACCACACGGGCACACTCCTGTACCGCGGAACCTTCACATCCACAGGCAGCGAATCCACCCTTTCCCTCTTCACCCAAGGCGGGTCCGCTTTCGGTGCCTCCGCCTGGCTAAACAGCACCTTCCTTGGCTCCTGGCGCGGCTACGATGCCGGTATAAATGGGAACAACACATTCACTCTCCCTAACCTGTCCTCTGGCAAAACTTACACCATCACCGTAGTAATCGACAACATGGGCCTCGATGAAGACTGGACCATCGGCACCGAGACGATGAAGAACCCGCGCGGAATCCTAGACTACACGCTCTCTTCTCGTGACCAATCCGCCGTCTCGTGGAAACTTACGGGTAACTTAGGAGGAGAGGACTACCTCGACATCTCTCGCGGCCCGTTGAATGAAGGCGGGCTGTGGGTCGAAAGAGCAGGGCTGCACTTGCCGGGCGCTCTTTCCGCAGCCGACGTAGCCTGGAAGCCTAGCGCTGGGCCCGTCCTCGACGGCATCAGCAAGCCCGGTATCGGATACTTCGCGACCTCCTTCGACTTGGGCCTACCAAGCGGCTACGACATCCCTCTCTCCTTCACATTCTCCAACACCACCTCCTCCAGCTCACCAGCAGGCTCGTCCGCGCCAGCTTATAGAGTCCAGCTTTACATTAACGGCTGGCAGTACGGTAAGTATGTGAATAATGTGGGCCCGCAGACAAAGTTTCCCGTTCCAGAGGGGATTCTGAACTACCATGGCACGAACTACTTGGGAGTAGCGCTGTGGGGATTGGATGCAGGGGCGACGAAGGTTGAAGGGTTGGAGTTGGGGATTGATGGGTTGGCGTGGAGTAGCATGCAAGAAGTGAAGGTTGTGGAGGGAACGAAGTATAAGAAGAGGGCTGGGGTGTACTGAGCCAGTAGAGCGTAGTTGTCTTGAAGTCTTGAGTATTGATTCATTGATATCATATGAACTTTTTCATGTGCAACTAGAACCTGTGATGTAACACTGATGATATCTCACGACACCATCCCACCTCCAAAACTCGCAGCCCTAGCTCGCTTCTTCATCCCCCCCGTACTCCCACTTTTCCGCAGCCCTGTCCCTTGCACAGGATCAAACGGTTTGCGTCTCCTCACCAATTGATACCCTCTATCCAGCTCAACCTCAATCGCACATCTGACCTTCAACGCACCAACCGCTGGCCACACACTTCTCTCTCCACGCAAGATCCAATAATCCAGCCCATCCTTCGTTGGGTTCTCAAGCAGCTTAACAAAATCACCAGGCGTAAGCTCAGGCACCAGCGTAACTGATGCTCCAGGCACATTCTCATCGAGCAAAAAACGCCGGATGGAAGATGGTAGCCAGCCCACCTCATCGAGCTGATGAAGACGGTGCTGGATTTCCATGACGACGAGGCGGAGGATTGGCATGGAGAGGCGCCAGCGGCCATCCTGGCGCGGGTTCGGGTGGTGCATGTCGGAGCGCAGGAAGGGTGCGATGTAGGGACGCGCTTGGGAGACGATGAAATGGTTTACATTGAAGAGTTCGGCGATGCGGTGCAGTGGAGACTCGCGGTCGGAGTAGCTGGCATGTGTCCACGGATGGAAGGTGGTTTCTTCAGTGCCGACCCAGGGCACTATTTTGCCGGATTCGTCTTTGCACATCAGGGTTACGGGCTGGTAGAAGGTGGAAGCTGAGGCGTTGGAGGCAAGGGCTGCGGACCAGATGAGCTGGGAAGGGGTGAGTTTGGGTTCAGGATTTGAGAGCGGAAAGACTTACTACGTTGGGAGCTGTGAGGTAGTTTAGAAGGTTGGGTACCCCTCCGCCACCGGTTGTGGAGACAGTGATGTTCAACACGCGCTTCGTTTTGGTGTACGCCTCTTCAAAGGTCAAGTCTTCGACGTTGGCGCGAACGACTTGTTCGAGCACTCCTACATCCAAAAAGTACCCTTCGCGAATGAAGCGTTTTAGTCGTCGGATGAGCGTTGCCAGCCATCCGCTCTGCCCATTCTGCCCGTCTTTACCGGCGCGCGAATGTTGGGCGAAAGCCGTGAGGTCGATGTTGTTCCCGCCTAGGAAGTCGAGGAGCTCGTCCTCGGTGTGCACCCCAACCCATGCGGCAATCAAGGCTCCAGTCGCCGTCCCAGATATGATGCGAGGAAGCAAGCCTCGCAGATGTAGAGCCTTGACCACGCCTAGATGACAGAGGCCGAATATGGCTCCGCCCTGGAGGACGAGTACGGATCTCCCAAATGCCTGACGTGTGTCATGGAGTACGTCCAGCTTGGCCTGGTTCGTCAAGCCAGTGTCTGAGCTCGCCGTCGTTGGGTAAGAGGTGACATAGTCAACCGCGAGAGCGACCTGGGTCACATAGTCCTCGATGAGAAGCTTGGTGCCAGCATACGCGCGATTGAAAAGCCGGGGCGCCGTGATGTTCCCCAGATTTCGGACGAGTCCTGACCGCAGAAGGCTCACGAGTCCTAGTATGTCATCCTCCTCTCGGGCTTCGATGATGGCTTGGAGGCGCTCGTAGATGAGACGGTAGTCGTAGTATTTGCTCGTCGGATTCTGGCGCCTGGGCACAGGTAAGCTTGGGGGTGTGAGAGCTTCGTAAGGAATAATACCAGAGGTCGTGACCGAGCACCTCGTCTAGCTGGAATGCAGCAGCCTCCCACTCCTCAAAGATGCGTGCCTCAGCAATCGACTCGAGCAGCACATCTCGTGTACTCTTCTTCGTCCACCAGGCATACAATTTCTTTAGCATTCTCGCGTCAGCCTCAAACAACTACCCTGCGCACCATGGCGCACAGTCATGTATGGGGTGTGAGGGGAAAGCACATGCGTACCAGCTGCCAGAAGAACGCGACCTCGAAGAAGCAGCTCAGAACCGCCCTTAGGATGCCGGCAATGTTCCACCCGTTCGACATAGCGAGGTCAGCCGTGCGCTTGGGAGGGCATGTCGAATCGTCATTTGTTGGACGCGTCGGAGATATGGTGGGATCGAGTCACACAATGCCCGCTTTGAGGGAGGCTTGCAGACGCCGTTGCTTTCACATGTCACGAAAGAAAGCTCTGACGGAAGGTTCAGCATGTGGCTGGCGGCGCCACAACGCCACATTATGTGGGCTCGGCCATGTCGACAGCGCTGACTTGTACTGTTTTACCCTGTATGCTAGATAAAACAATGTATGAATTAAAAACCTATCGTGATCTGAGCCTTGGTCTCATCGTATGTAAAAAGCGTGAGCGCTGATACATTGGTCCAGCGGGGTTTACATTGAGCTTGCATCTAAACACTGAACCTGAATCTGAATCTAAACTTGAACCTTAACCTCGACATCCCTAAATATACATCAACATGCCCGGCTCATCCCTCTGGCTTCTGCCTCCTTCAGCCCACCCGCTCGACTCTGCTCTCAAATCCGTGATCAAATCCACAACCTCCCATTTCTCCTCCCCGCACTTCTTCATCCCGCATGTAACCCTAACCGTCGACATCTCCCCATCCTCCCACTCTTCAAATCCGCAAGCATGGCTCGACGCGCTTAAATTCCCCGAAGCAAAAGATGTTAGAGTTCAATTGAGCAGTCTCCAAAGCGAGGAATTTTTCTTCAAGAAATTGTACTTCGAGGTAGACAAAGACGGCATCGGGGAGCTGGCACGGGTTTCGAGGACGGTGGTCGAGGGGTTCGAGGGCGAGAATGCAGCGAGCGTCTGGGTGGAGAAGGAGTATAAGCCACATTTGAGTCTGCTATAGTGAGTCAACTTCCATTTGTAAATGCTTTGGCATATATGCTGAATCTGACAGTCATGATTGTCCGAGGATACAAGGAGAAAATATCAATAAGATCGAAAAACTAGTTGAAGAAGCAGGTGTTACTATAAATGAAGGAGGGGAATTAGGAAGTTGGATAGGTGGAAGAGTGGTGCTCGTGCCCACGTATCTACCGATTGATCAATGGATTCCAATTGCGGAAAAGACCTTGTGAAGAATAAGGTTACATGCCTCAATATTACAACACATTAGGACAACAATTCATGAATCGGACATGTTCACAATTAGACGACGGCTCGTATGTTGAGAACCTTTACATTGTGATCAAGGCATGCCTGCCCAAAAATGCTATTTGGAACTCCATCCCAATGCACCCTAGGACTTCAAATTCGCTGTGATGCTAAAAGAAACGCCATGCCCTATGCATTTCATTCATGGAATTCCGATACTTTTACGATCATCTATTTCCGACCAAATGCTCTTCCACCCTGAACATTCCACTATTTCTGTATATAACAGATACTCAATCAAGTAAGATCTTTTCGTTCTTTGCCCATCCATCCTTCAAGACCGAAACCAAACTCGCAGTGTCGCGGATACGTTCTGGGGCTCGTTTAGGAAGATCGACTGTCGCCTTGCGGAGCACAGCCTTTGCCTGCACGCCATAAAAGACTATGAATTTCTTGGCATAGTCGCGCAGTAATCCTTGTAGCACCATAAAATGTCCGCCATAGAGGTATTCTGTTGGCGTGTTACAAATAGACGCGACAGCGAGCCAGTACGCAGTAACCGGAATGGCAGGAGTCTTCCCAGAGAACTGTCGTAGAGAGAGCGCAGCAAATCCAGAGGCAAGTCCTTGCATGTATTGGTTATATGTGCTGGTTTCGGGAGGCGTGGTGTGGATGTTTGCCCAGCCGAGTCGTGCTTGACCTTCCAGCGTGTCCATCCTGCCCCTGATGCCGAAAAGAATAGGGCATGCCTTGTGATATTTGGCCAGCACAATATCCGTCATTGGGATACCCATCCACATGTACTTCGGATCAGCAAGTAGACTGGCCGCGATGAGACCAACTTCTTGAATGATCTTGCCATCTGATTCTGATTCGAATTGGGCAATGAGCGACTTTGTGAAGGCGATGAAGGCGTAGAGAAGCAAGGCAGGATATTGGGCTTGATTCTCGCTCTGTAAAGCGGGGATGGGGTGAGAAATAATGAACGGGCGGATATCCACTGTTATCTGATTCTTAGACAAGGCCAAGTCGAAGATCTCCTCTCGCATCCTCCCGATGGTGGTTTTGCTGTGTGCTCGATCGATGCTGACATTGCCGAGCCGCTCCCTGGATGCTCTTCTCACATCGCCAGTCTCCTTTTTCAGTGGACCGCCTTTCGCTTGCGTTTGCTTGAAAGGCTTCCAAAATGCTTTCATCCGCTTGTGCAACGCCAGATATTTCCCGTGGATATCTTCGAGACCCACAGCCCCAGGGGGTGGTTGTGTCGTAGGCTGGGCGGGTCTAGCTAATGATTGCGGTGCCGTTGTTGGAGGTATGCGTGGGGTTTGAACAGGTTGTTCGGCTTGCTGAGTCCGAGCCTTTTCAGCAGCAGCGGCCGCTTCTCGGTCCCTCCTGGCAGCCTCTTCGCGTTCGCTCTGTTGTCTTCGAGCCGCTTCCGCTTGCTCCCTCTGGGCCTTGAGCCTTGCATCCGCCTCTTGCAACTTTCGCTGATGTTCTGCCGCTTCTCGTGCTGCCTGTTCTTCTCGCTGCTTCGCTTCGAGTTTGCGTCGCTGGGCCTCGGCTTCCTGGCGCACCTGTTCTTGCTTTAGGCGCTCGATTTCAAGCCGCTGCCGCTCTTCATATGCCTTCCGTTCTTGCTCTTGTTGTAATCTGAGGCGATCGATCTCCCGTTTCGCACACAATTGCACCCTCTCGTGCTCAATCGCGGCTTTGCTGAGCTGATGGCTATGGTCTTTGGCTCGTTCAGCAGCGTCATAATCGAGGCGTTCATAGAAGCTGCGCTCGGATCGATTGAGCATGAGGTTGAATTCAGCGTGTTGGACTAGGCGCGAGGGGCTGTCTCGCTCCAGCGTTTCTCGTCGGGGGCGGTGGGCGATTCGGCTTGGCGATTGTCGTGAAGGCGAACCACCGTCCAGCCAGCTTGAGCCGAGCGAAGTCGTGGTATGCATGCTGGACGAAGAAGCACCCGACCGGGCGGGCATTGTAACAAACGGGGTGGGGATCGGGCTTGTGTGGTGGTGTAGTCGCGGAGGCGTGTGACGCACTGGTTAGGGAAATATAAGAGGCGCGTCGTCAAAAGGCTGGGAAAACCCCGGCCCCGACCAGTACTGCAGAGGCCCGAGCTCCGTGCAGACGGGAAAACCCGTGCATCCGTGCTTTTACATTCATTGTCCACCGCGATTCCACCATTTACCTCTTTTCCTTCTTCGTAGCTTGGCATGTATGGAGGATATACCCCTTAGAAAGCTGAGCCTAGAAGTTGTATGATATTGTAGACATTCCCGCGATAGAACACGCCTCATAGGCATCAGTGCAAAAATAGGGAAAGAAGTAATGGAGAGCCTTGTATTTTTATACAATTGCGTTATACTCATCACTTTGTGCAGTGCCAAGCAGCAGAATCGATCATAATAGACCACGTTTTTGCTGCTATCGCTTGCGCCAGCAACATGTGACCGGATCAGGCCTGCCGGCTTTCACAGCCACTCTTCAAACAGCAATCAATTGCACGTTGCGTCAAACGTCGTACGTCGTGCCGCCCCGTCTATGTTCAGAATCAAGGGGTGGCTTCAACTCAGTCAGCAAACGCAATTGATGCGCCAGACCCAGGCCATCTGGTTAGTAACTCGACAAAGCCCCCTCTGTCATCACTGCAACAGCTCCAGTGAGCCTCCAGAGGCCAGTTGCGAGCAGTTTCACTACGCTCGTCCCGGACGTCTCTTTGACTTGGCAGATCGAGTCGTACATGCACGCGACGCACCGGAAGAAGCAATTCAAACTATTGTTCAGGGACCATTGTTCGGCCCACGCCCGTGCATAAAACAGCACACAACCTGGTTACCTCCGGAAGCAATTCTGGCGCGAAGAGAAAGGGATCAATGTCTGCTCTCTGCTGTCTAATTGTACATAACCATCAGCAGCGTCTATGCGTTCGCGTACCTCCGAGGTAGCACGATGCGCTCGCAGACAGGCCAGGCGAGAGGTGGTCGTTGGGTCCAGAGATCGCAGCTCCAGCAATGCCTGCTGTGTAGGTAGCAAACGCCACGGCCCAGATGTTTTCTTGAGCCTTGTTCTCCTAGTTCCTCTTGGGCATGCGGCAGGCGGGCTGGAGATGTGAGGAAACTAGACTGACTCCTCGTTGAAACGCGGAGACGCACACTACCAAACGTAGTGCTTCACATCACCACCACTGAGACCTAGTCCTGACCGTGCTTTTTTTGTTTCCTCGGGCGTCGGTGGAATATAACAGCCACGTCGCCGCCTGCGAGGCCTCAGTCTGCCGTGCCGTGTGTCTGCTGCTGCCCTATTTTCACTCACTATTGTCTTCTTTGCGGACTGCTGGTAATTCGCGCGAGAATCCTGGGGGTGACGTACGCTGCTGGAGTCGACCATCGTTTGCGGCCGCGCTGATCGCTTCCCGTTCGGAACGCTGGGGCCAAGCTCGCCTTTCAGCGCTGGACTGAGTTCACGCCTCCGCTTCGCACTCCACCGCCCGTCCTTCTCTTCACTCCCTCCCGCGCCCGATCGCTCCCTCCTTCGACGCACTCTCTCCGTCCACTTTTGCGCTTCTGCACCACCTCCCGCCTTCCGGGGAAACCGCTCCTTGAATTTGGTCAACGGCCCGCCCCTGCTCGCAATCCTTATCACCACCAAAACCACCACTCACGACACCGCACTGTCACCACCTGGCTTCTAGTCAATCACTTTGCAGAGCTATACCCCGTCCTCAGCATCCATTTCTGAGAACACCTATTGCCTGCACCCCTCTTCGCCCGCAGTGTGAGTACGGCCCCAGCATCCCGCCGCTCAGCGACGGTGCTTCCACGAGCACCCCCGCTATGTGTCCTTTCACTTGCTCTGCCCGCTACATCATCCCACCCGAGCCCGTCCGGAGTACCTTCATTACTGACTAAGGCCAGACTATCCATCGAGTTCCCGCTCGCACCCCTCGCGTCCTTGACTGCCTCGACTGCGTCGGTTATCACTTTCTGGGTATATATACAAACACGCTCGGGCCGTGAATCACCACAACCGTTTCAACGATGGACCCGCAAGGTCCTCAAGGTCCTATGGGCCCTGCCGGTCGCCGTCTGCACATTGCTCATCGACGAAGCCCGTCTGAGCTGACACCGCTGATGAGTGCGCCTTGCCCGGCCCCCTGTACGCCCTGAAGCAACTACTAACATGTGTCTATCAGTGGAGCAACTGGCCATCGCACAGCAGATCGAAGTTTTACAACAGCAGCAACAGCAAATTGCTGCCACCCATCAGCAATATGTTAACATGGGCATGATTCAGCCGCAGCAGCACCTGCCCGGCACCAACTTTCAGATGCAAGGCCAGATGTCCAATGTATCTCCCCACACAAACAACTTTCAGTTCCCGCAGCAGATGCCTCAACAGCATCTCGGAGTTCCCATGAATGCCCCCACCCAGCCATCCGCCCATCGCCGCAACCAGTCCGCCCTCCCCAATGTTGGCATGGGTCCTCCCCCAGCCCCGTCATCGGGCGCTTCTGGATTCGGCGATTATGGCGGTCAGCAAGGCACGCAAGGCAGAGAGAACATAAACCCGCGTGGGCGAGGTGGTGGCGGCGCCGGCTCAGGACACGCTCGCCGTCACTCTTTGGCCCTTCCCGAGGCCAAGAAGGCGGCTGAATTGGCAGAACAGAAGAGAAAGACTTCTGGCTTTCAATTCCCTCTGCCGGGTTCTAGTGCCAATCGCGACCCGAGCCCAAGCGGAAACGCTAGCGCTCAATCGAACGACCAACCCCAGGCTGGCCGCGGCGGACGCGGTGGCCATGGCCGCAGCCAAAGCATGGCTGTTGGACGTGGCGGCGGTCATGCGAACCGTGGCGGAGGTAACTTCCAGTTTCCAGCACCGCAAGCATCGAACGACTCCAACAACGCTGCTCAGGGTGCTCAGGCGCCCCAAGGAGGTCAAGGAGCTCAGTCGGATTTCCAGCGCCGCGGCAGCCAGGGCCACGGAAGGACTGGGTCTCGAAACTTTGATGGCAATTGGAGGCAGCCCAACACTCAACAGCAGGCTCCTCAAGACAACAACCAAACCCAAAACATGGGCAGCTTCAATATGAACCAGACAGCCAATGCCCCTCCTTTCCAGCCTGGCCATCGCACTCGTGGCTCAATGCAAGGCCAGTCCATTGGATCTATTGGCAACTTCCAGTATCCCGGTCAACCTCAGCTAGTACAGCTTCCTCAAGGACAAGTTCTTGTTCCTCCCCAAATGTTTGGCGCGCAAGGTCTCAACCCATTGCAAATCGCCCACCTGCAAGCCCTTCAGGCCGCGCAAATGAATGGTGGAGGCATGGGAGGTCTCCAAAATAGTCAGCACGCTCAACCACAAATGACAATGCAACAACAGCAACAACAACGGAAAACATTATTCACTCCTTACCTACCCCAAGCCACTTTGCCTGCCCTTCTTGGCGATGGACAGCTGGTTGCCGGTATTCTCCGAGTTAACAAGAAGAATCGAAGCGACGCATATGTCACCACGACCGATCTCGATGCCGACATATTTATCTGTGGAAGCAAGGATAGGAATCGGGCGCTCGAAGGCGATCTAGTGGCCGTTGAGCTTCTCGACGTTGATGAAGTGTGGGGCCAGAAGCGCGAAAAAGAGGAGAAGAAGAAGAGAAAGGATAACGCTGATCCTCGTGGCGGTAGTATTGCCGTGAATGATGCCACTACGCAACCCGAGACGAGCCAGTCTGGCGAAGGTGGTATTCGTCGACGTGGAAGTCTGCGTCAACGACCCACGCAGAAGAAGAACGATGATGTTGAAGTTGAGGGACAGAGCCTACTCCTAATGGAGGAGGAAGAAATCAATGACGAGCAGAAGCCACTGTACGCTGGTCACATTGTGGCTGTGATTGAGCGTGTTGCTGGCCAGATGTTCTCGGGGTAAGTCAAATTGTACCAATTAGAAGATGGGCAGCTACTAACTGAGAAACAGAACCTTAGGTCTCCTCCGCCCTAGCAGTCAAGCCACGAAGGAGAAACAAGAGGCCGAACGACAGGCTCGCGAAGGGCATTCAGGCCGTCACCAGCCTGAGCGCCACCAGGACAAACCCAAGATTGTGTGGTTCAAGCCTACCGACAAGCGTGTTCCCTTGATCGCTATCCCCACAGAGCAAGCGCCCAGAGACTTTGTGGAGAAGCACCAAGACTATGCCAACCGCATATTTGTTGCATGCATTAAGCGATGGCCCATCACTTCCTTGCATCCATTCGGAACACTTGTGGAACAGCTGGGCGAAATGGGTGACCCCAAAGTTGAGACGGATGCCCTGCTGCGAGACAACAACTTCGGTCCGGACGACTTCTCCGATGCTGTGATCAAAAATGTTGGATTCGAGGATTGGTCCGTTGCCAATGACGGCGAGGCCGCCTTGGAAAACCGCCGCGATTTCCGTGGTGATGAGACATTCACGATCGATCCAAATGGCGCCAAGGAGCTCGACGATGCGATTCACTTCAAGCACCTTGAGGATGGCCGCGTCGAGCTTGGTATTCACGTTGCGGATGTCGCTCACTTCATCAAGGCAAACTCACTAGTCGACCGTGAGGCAAAGAAACGTGGGACTGCAGTCTATCTCATGGACCGAACTGTGAACATGCTCCCGCCTCGCTTGTCTGCGGACATTTGTTGCTTGAATCCTGGAGAGGATCGCTATACTGTCAGTGTAGTATTTGTGGTCGACCCCACCACCGGGCGTGTGTACGAGGATGAGACTTGGATTGGCAAGGCTGTCATCAAGAGTTCCGGCAAACTATCCTACGAAGAGGTAGATTCCGTTATCAGCGGCCGCAACGATATTGATGTCCCGGCCCCACGAGCCAATGATATCATGATGTTACACCATATCACACAGAAGTTCCGCCAGGCACGCTTCGGTAATCGCACCACAGATATTCCCCCTCTCAGGCTTCTGTATCAACTCGACGACGAGAACGTGCCGGTCGAAGAGAACATCTTCGACTCTTCCCCAGCACACGAGCTCATTGAGGAGCTAAGCCACCAGACAAACGCCTTCGTTGCGAAGAAAATCTTCGAGGGTCTCCCAGAGAAAGCTTTACTCCGACGACAATCTTCTCCTAACCCTCGCCGCCTGGAGACCATTGCCGACAGAATGAACAACATTGGTTACACGATTGATACAACGAGCAGCGGAACTCTGCAAACCAGTTTGTTCCAAATAGATGAAGTCGACATTCGTAAGGGCATGGAGACTCTGGTTATCAAAGCGATGCAACGCGCCAAATATAGTGTAGCTGGCAAGTTGACTGAAGATCAGTACCCTCATTACGCGCTGAACCTCCCGCTGTACACTCATTTCACCAACCCATCTCGTCGGTACGCCGATATCATTGTGCACCGTCAATTGGAAGCCGTTCTTTCCAACGGTGCTATTGAATTCACTGAAGACATTGAGGTGCTGGCGAAGACGGCTGAGATGTGCAACACGAAGAAGGACTCTGCACATGCCGCTCAGGAGCAGAGTGTGCACATCGAATCTTGCCGCAAGATGGATCGAACAAGGCAAGACTTGGGTGGCGACTTGATCAGCGAGGGTATCGTCCTCTGCGTATATGAGTCAGCCTTTGATGTCCTGATCCCTGAGTTCGGCTTTGAGAAGCGTGTCCATTGTGACCAGCTTCCTTTGAAGAAGGCTGAGTTTGACAAGAACAAGCGACTTTTGGAACTTTACTGGGAGAAGGGCGTCCCATCATCTGCTTATGTTCCTGAAGATGAGCGACCCAAGCACGGTTCGATCCGTGCCGCCAATGCTGCTGCTGCAGCACGCGATGCGGAGGCAGCTAAGCAGCGCGCTAAAGAGCATGAGGAAGCGCAGCGAAGGCAAATGGACACGGGTACAATGTCCACCGACGATGTCGATGCCTTGTTTGATGACGAAGATGACGATTCAAACGATTTGGCAGGGGCGATGTCAGGTGTCTCGTTGAATCCGACGGGAGCTGACCGTCCCACTCAGAGCATGCCACCATCCCCCACGCGAAACGGTCTATCATCAAGCCAGACCCCGCATCGTGTCAAGTCAGACTCGAAGCTCGCCCAAAGCGCCAGCGAAGTGCCAGAGGCCAAGCTCAGCAACAAGGAGAAGTACCTGAAATGGTTCACTCTGAGGGAAGAGAACGGGGATTATATTCAAGATGTGAAGGAGATGACTCGCGTTCCGGTCATCCTAAAGACGGATCTGACAAAGAGCCCACCGTAAGTCGAACGTATACTTCTATTGAAAAGATTTATGTGACTAACCTTGTTGTCCAGTTGCCTGACTATCCGTTCCCTGAATCCATATGCTCTTTAGGAGCATCCTCGGCCGACACAATTGCCGCGTTTTGCATAGCTCGAAGAAGTCTTCGATGTCAATTTGGCATTGTTTCAGCTTCTTCCTTGCTGTCCTGGGCACTATCGATACTATGCGTTTTGAAACTTTAGCTGGCCATGCAATTTGGGCAACCACATCCGCATGTGCCGATCACCACACTCACTCAGCCATTCTTTACCTCCATTGATCAATTGTGGCAGCTGTTCCGGATTTCAGGTGGACTTTGTGTAAAGAGAGAAGTTGCATTGCACAAACAGATATTAGCCGGAGGGGCCGGAGAGAGGCAAACAGAAGTATTTGTACTGCCGATGTGTAGCGGCCAAAAGCGATGAGTTTGAATATCAGCGGCAGTTTCTAGTCGGGAGGAGCAGGACACTATTATACTAATGTGTTGTTGGTTGTAGATTGGAAGCCCCTTTAGGTAAAGTCGATATTACCATTGTTCATGTTCTTAGCCCCGGTCTGAACTTAGCATTTGTGACTGCTCCCTAAATTTTGTTTTTGTTTGCATCCGTGACAGTGCCGGCTGGGCATGACCTGCGACGAGAAGTGATGAATCTATCTGAAGAGGCTGTCTCGGGGCCCTTTGATTGGCCACGATGGTACAAAACATGGCAGCGCATGTTTCCGCTTGGAAGATGCAGAACAACCGGCAGCCGAGATGGGGCTCGGAGAAGGCTTGGGAGCCTGGTGGAGCCTTTGGTAGATCTGCGACCTTTGGGATCGGGAGGGAACCATGGCCCCTGCCCCTGCCCATGCGTAAGAGCAACTGTAACTCAGGAGGAGGGGACTGAATTTGCCTGAGGCACCGGGCAGGTTGATACCGAAGTACGATAGCGCAACGTCGTGATTGCTTGCCAGGGTGCTTGGCGGGGGGAAGTTGGTGTTTGGGATGTTCGCGGTGCCTGAGGCTAAACTCCATTTGACATGCTCCAAGCCAACACCACGGTTGCTGCTTAACACTCCAGAACAGAAGCTTCACGACTCCAAATACTGCCGTCGCTGTTGCCGACGCTCTACTATAAGGCTCATGGCACGACCACACACGACCAGAGCACGTTGTTGAAACTGTTTGGCCCAGAATTCTGTTCCGGGCGGGCATGAAGTGAAGTGCGCGCTGCTTCGCACCTCTGCGCACTCATCCGTCCGGAAAGTCAGCATGCCGTCACTGGCCCGCCATGCAATCACACGCTGGCCACCGCGCGGGAGGCATCTCTCCGGCCGGCGCGTCGTGTAGAGTGATTGTTCTTGTCACCCGCACAGTTTCATCGAGGTCCCCTTAGCGTCGCACCACCCCGGTCCTGCTACACCTCCCGACCTCAACACCACGCCCCCGCGCAACACAGTGCCTTCGCCCAGGCTGATCCAGCGGTTGCCGCAAGCCCCCAGGCCTCTCCTGGGCTATCAGAGGGGCGTTTGTCCAAGCTTGAAGGCTTAACTGGCCACCAATTCGGTAGGTGGACCAGGCGTGGGCGGGATCGCTGCGTCCGCCCTCGTGCTCTGCATCCGTCCTCCGAATTTGCTGCAGCGTCTCAGATGCAGCCCTCGAGTCGTTGCCGGGCTATAAGGTCCATTGGCCACCCACCTTGTTTCTCTCGAACATTTCTGTTGTACATCAATTACCAGAAGTCCTTCCACCAGTGCTCTTCTCTGTACCTAATACTTCTTCACCACACTCCTTACTATTCACTTCTCACTGTCCCTGGTTGGACTTTAAGGAAATTTATAATACTGAAATCAAGAATTTGCTGGCCAACCAACTTGCAATTACAACAAAAATTTCGTCTTTTCTAGCACAGCAATCAGCAACTTAATTCAGAATGCCTTCCGTACGATCAACCCTCCAGTTTCTCGCCGTCCTGGCACCGACTCTCGCCTCTGCTATCCCAGCAGGACTTGTAATTCGTCAGCAAGCATCCTCCAGCTCCTCTGCCGCAGCAGCAGCACCTACAGGTGCTGCCCCGCCGGCAGCAGGTGGCTTGACCGACGTCGATATCCTTCAATTGTGAGCAAGACGCTATGCCATGCTTTGCCAAACAGTGACTAACAACTTCACAGCGCTCTGACCGCTGAGCACCTCGAGTCTGCCTTCTACTCGCAAGGTTTCGCCAAGTTCCAGGATTCCGACTTCACGGCGCTCGGCCTCAATGCCGCACAAATCAAGTCACTGAAGGGTGTTGGTGCCACCGAGGCTGTCCACGTTACCACTCTCCTCTCAGCCATCTCTGGAGCCGGTACTAAGCCGGTTGAGCCGTGCCAGTACAACTTCGATGCCGCTCTTGCAGATGCAAAGACCATGGTTGCCACCGCCCGTGTTCTCGAGGCTGTTGGTGTCTCCGCTTACCTCGGAGCTGCTCCCCTGATCAACTCTTCTGATATTCTCTCTGCCGCTGCCTCCATCGTCACTGTCGAGGCTCGTCACCAGGCTTTCATCCGAGTTGCCTCCGGTGCCGAGGCTGTTCCTGCGCCGTTCGACGTTGCTCTCGGCCCCAAGGCGGTCTTCACCCTAGCTGCTGCCTTCATCAAGTCCTGCCCCGAGGGCTCCAACCTCAACATCCAACCCAACCCGTCCATTGCTCTCCAGAACCCCGAGAAGGCTCAAATCGGCCAGAACCTGAAGTTGGCCGATGCGAACTCGCCCGCGGGCGCCCAATTCTGCGCCTTTGTCGCTCCGTAAGTTGACCCACTTCTCTCGTAATTTAAACACATGACTAACGGTTGCGCAGTGGAGGAACTCAATTCCAGCCCATTACCGATGGTAACTGCGTCATTCCCCAGAACTTGGCTGGAGAGGTGTACATGATGATCACCAAGAGCAAGTCCGTTGCAGACGCTGAGGTCCTTGCCGGCCCGTCTGTCATCCAGCCCTCATAGAGCAACGGTCAGCATTGCCTTTTTTGTTTGCTATTATCATGATTTGAGCGTTAGAGGTCTTCGCAGCATGTGCGTCGGATCCGGGTACGACATGAAACACACTTTTGCCTTCACTACAGTCGTTGAATACAAGCGTTGATCTCAAGAATTCTTTTTTTCTATTTTGCTATACACTTTCTTATTGTTGTTTGGTGTCTAGATGGCGGTGGAGCAAAGCATGCTGTGCAGAAATACCCCATACGATTCTTGTTACAAGGTGGTTGTTATTGTTGCTGTTGTTGTAAGTCGCTGTTCTCGGAGACGGAAGTTCAGGAACTTTCTCAACGGCCAGTTAATTTTTTTTTTTTCTTGTGGACGGAGGTATGAGGTGGATTGGATTTGGATTAGATGCGTCGAGAAGGACAGATAGTAGTCGCAACGAATTCCAATTCCAAAAAAACTGGAATCATTTCAGATTTGAACATGAAGCCGCATGAGTATTGTTAAAGTGGACAGTGGACCGGATCTTGGCCACTTCGAACGGTGTGGGTTTCAGGGTTCGTATGCTGTCTCTGTTCGGATGGGGAAGAGCTTGCGAGGCTAAAGCATGCACGTTTCGGTATGAATTGGTAAGCCGTGCATGAAATCTGGAGACACTATCATCTGTGGTCTCAATCTTTGCCTGATTGGTGTCATGTTGGAGGAATTGTGTGCTTCTTATGATGGCATGCGGTCTCTCCACCCAGTCACGCACGGCGCTCGGGCCGACACTCCACGAAGCGGTAGAATCTCGGGAAGGAAAATCCACCGTTCTTCCAAGATTCCTGACTTGGCGTACAGAGCCGAACCCCAGTTCTGGCAGCACGTTGCCGAAAACAGATGGCTCATGTGATGATTGGCGAACAGTAGTTGGAGGTCCCAGGTGGCGTTGCTTGCCCTCCACGACTGTCTGTCCCTTTTTCATTTGATATTACTCGGCTGTGTGAATTGTGAGTCAAAGAAGACGATGTCGGGAATAATATTAGTTATTATAAGAGAGGGGTCTAGTGTCGTGGTTTCTTTGCTTGGATTGCATCACTTTCTTTACTTTTCATCATATCCTGTTCCTCCCATTGAAGTCCTCTTCGTTTCTTGACGCTGCTACATCATCTTCACCCCATGTCCCTCAAGCCAAATGGCGGCTCTTCGACTTGCGTGGTCGAGCCCATCAAGCTTCATGACGTATCGGGTCTGCTCGCACAACCCCAGGATGCCAAACTCGCTCCATCGCGGTCAAGCCTGAACATATCCGAGATCAGGCGAGGCCAAAACAAAATCGACGAGGAACCTGTCGAGAACTTGCCGTCGCCAATTACGCATGTGGCCGAGAGGTTGGAGAGGTGGAATCATCCACGGTTAAACTTTTGGCGCACGCTGGCGGCATTTTGGAGTTTTGTGGTCTTGGGGAGTAATGACGCTGCTTATGGTGTGAGTGTTTTGACTTCGAAGGCTATATTGCGCAGTGACTGATTGTGAGGCAGGCTTTGATCCCATATGTCGGTTCACCATGTTCTGTACTTCAAGCTAAGTGCTGAAACTAATGTGTACTACAGCTCCAAGAATACTACAATCTCACGTTCCTAGTAATTTCCCTCGTCTTCCTCTCACCCCTAGTTGGCTACACCATATCCGCACTTCTAAACAACTCCATTCACCTTAAATTCGGACAGCGCGGCATCGCCATCGTAGCACCAGGATGCCACCTCGTGGCCTATATTGTCATCGCTGTGCACCCCCCTTATCCTGTTCTAGTCGTAATCTTTATGCTCGCAGGCTTTGGCAACGGCCTTGCTGATGCGGCGTGGAATGCCTGGATAGGCAATATGGCGAATCCGAATGAGGTGATGGGGTTTCTGCATGCGTTTTATGGGCTGGGCGCTGTGTTGGCGCCGCTGATTGCTACGACAATGATTACGAAGGGGGGCAGATTGCCATGGTATTATTTCTATTATGTGATGGTAAGCCCCATTGCAGTTCATCTCTCCCTATTACAGAGTCAATTTGGAGTGGGAAACTGACGGTCAACAACGACGATGGATAGATTGGCATGGCAGTGATCGAACTCGTCACATCCGCCGCCGCCTTCTATACGGCAACAGCGACCATATTTCGCGCCAACAACCCGCGAACCACTAACACGGAAGACAACCGCATGAAGGAAGCTCTCTTCCGCCTCCCAAATGCCCGCGTCACCTGGATCTGCGCTCTCTTCTTGCTTGGGTACGTTGGAGTTGAGGTGGCTCTTGGGGGGTGGATCGTCAAGTTCATGCTTGAAGTAAGAGACGGAACGCAGTTTGGGAGCGGAATGACGGCAACGGGGTTCTGGATGGGTATCACGGTTGGTAGGATCGTGTTGGGGTTTGTTACGCCGAAGCTGGGGGAGAAGTTGGCTATTGCGGTATGTTCGAAGCCCACTGCTCACCTAAAGTCTTCTGGTCTCACTCGTCTCACAACATACACCATTATTTCACAAAATCCAACTAACGCTGACAGATATACCTCCCCATAACCATGGGCCTAGAACTTCTCTTCTGGCTCGTGCCCTCCTTCTACGTCTCGGCCGTCGCTGTCTCATTCCAAGGCTTCTTCCTCGGTCCCCTATTCCCCGCCGCCATCGTCGCAGCCACGAAACTACTCCCAAAACACCTCCACATCTCGGCGATTGGGTTCGCAGCCGCTATTGGAGGGAGCGGCGGCGCAATATTCCCGTTTGCAGTGGGGGCTATTGCACAGGCGAAGGGCGTGCAGGTGCTGCAGCCGATTGTGCTGGCGTTGCTGGGTGTGATATTGGGACTGTGGTTGGCGTTGCCGAGGATTAGGCGGAAGGTGGAGTAGAGGCATGATAGTAAAGAGCTCGAAAGGAGAAGGGGGAAGGAGTGCAAGCTGCATAGGTGGAATGGAGTGGGGTCTGGAAAATCAAAGGTTCGTGAAATGCTGTTCTCATGGCTATATACATTTTGCGTGGTAGGCGGGTAAGACATGCTTGATGGATACGTGGTCGCGGAGAATACATGAGGTATAAATTGCTTGATATCAAGCCGAAGTGCACTTCTATCCACTTCTGTCCTCTGAATCGGCTTCGCTATTAGAGCTCCTTCGCATCTACCTTGCTCAAGTATAGCCAACATCATGTTGATAAGTAAATGGAAATGAGAATACTCCCTCATCCATACTCCTCTCTGTTCCAGATGAACATGAAGGACAGAGGCGTAGAGGTAAAGCCACGCTACAAGTACGTAGAAACGTAGAATCTGGGGTGCCAAACGTTCGTTCTTACCTTGAGAGCTAAAGGCTTATGTTACTTTAGGGAGGACTTGGGCAAAAAAAAAGGATGAATGTGAAACACGTCCACTCTTCGATTCATATGCACAAGTGTTATATTACAGTTGTTTTTATTTCATTTTGTTAAATATCTGACCGTCAATTATGGCTTCCACATCCGCCACCCCATGCTATGTCATGCAGAACCAACCAATCGACTGTCCGTCTAGAGAGGAGATGGTATATCCAGGGTATTGTACATAAATCGCGCACGAAGATACTGTGACTGCAGCGAAGATCGCAAGCAATGCTGAAACAAATGCCCTAAAAACACCATCCATCCGCCACCAACATATGAGGCCCAATCGTTATTATGCCTCTCAACCGACCCCCCACTATCTAGGGGTATAATCCGAGAACCTAAACGCCGGCGCTTTTGCAAGACGATGAAATGCCAGCGAAAGCGGCTTGTTAAGACCCATGATGGGATAGCCCAGCTGCAAGGAGAACATGTACTTTTGTTTCGTCCGAATAAGCAGGGGCCCATGTGCGATAGAACGGCCGTTACCAAAGAGAAAAAGAAAAGAACCAAGGAAATTATAACCCAAAGAAATCCGTCTATGTGTATGTGAGACAAGGAAATGCGAAGGTAATAGTTGTAATTAACTTAGGCCGCGGCCTCGATAGGTGCCGGTCGTCCACCGCCAACAAGTTCGAGAATCTTCCCGGCGACAGCAGCGGGGTAACCGCGGGACAGCCCCTCATTGACAACGACCATAGCGCTCGTGCGGTCGTCAACCGCCATGAATGCTCGTGTCATAGCCTCATAGGTGCTTGGCTCGCGGCGCCCCTCCGACACCGAGTCGTAGATGGCTTTCGCCTTCTCAATATTGTGCGTGAGAGCCCAGCCATGGATGAGGGAGTTGGCGATGTAAGGCGTCATTTCCACGCCGCGGGATCGCATAGATGTGAGAATGGCTTCTGTGTCCGCAATTTGGTGGTTGGCGACCATAGACTCAAACAGTGCCTGGTAAAGACATGCTTGGGGCCGGATGCGAGAGTCGGCTAAAACGGTGTCGAACAGCTTGCGCGCGCCTTCCATGTCGTGCATGACACAGCCCTTGGCGTGGATCAGGGAGGAGTAATGGACGGCTTCGGGGATGGCACCCGAGCGACGAATCTGCTCAAGCACTTCCTCGGCGGCCTCCATGTCGACTGGCTCCAGAGTAGCATAGGTGTCGATGAGAAGCTTGTAAGTGTGAGTTGTGGGCTCGATGCGCTTTGACCGCATACGCTCGTAGTAAGAAAGAACCTTGCTACGGTCGCGCTTGGTCGACAAGAAAAATTGCATCATGCTGTGGTACGGGGCAGGGCGAGGCTTGTAGTTTGGCATGCTCTCCATCTCTTCAAAGAGCTCCTCGGCAAACTTCTCGTCGCTTACACGGCACAAAGCATTGACAATGGTGCCGTAGGTGACGCTAGTGGGTCGAATGCCAAGGTTTCGCATCTCTGAGAAGTAGAACAGACAATCGTCGATGCGGCGAGCTTTTCCAAGTTTTCCGATCAGAGCGTTGTACAAGAAGGACGAAGGTTCGACTCCCTCTGCCTTGGCGCGAAGGAAGATCTTGACTGCCTCGGTGGCCTCATCGAACGTCTTGGCCGATTCCTTGAGCGTGGTGATGTAGAGTCCGAAAGTGTTAGCCGTGGGAGCAGCGCCCATGTCCAGTAGGTCCTGGTGATACTGAGCAGCAAGGCCTCGTTGACCAGTAGTGAGACAAGCAGCAACCATGGCATCCAAAATGGTGACCCAGCCGTAACGCACGATGCGGTACTGGGGAAGAAGGGGAACGTCTTGCTTAGCGAGGTTGAGGATGTCATGCGCAAGGTTCAGGCGGTCTTCCTTGGCAGCAGCAGAGATGAGTTTGGCGTAGGTGAAGAATCGGGGGTGTCGTCCGGCACGACGCATATTCTTGAACTTCATCAAGGCCTCGTTCAGGTGGGACGCAGGCCGACCGTGAGTCTTCTCGAGCAGCTCTGTGATAGCTACGGAGCCCTTGTTGTCGGTAGTGGCGGCGTACGGGTCGTATGAGTCTTCGAAGCTGGGTGCAGCGGGAGGCGCTGGTTGAACTGCGAAACCCGTGAATGGCGCGGGCGAGTACATGGGTTCCGGAGCTGGATGTTTGTAGTTGTACCATTGATGCTGGAGGTCTCCGCGGTTGAGCTTGACGAGAACCTGTTCGACAAGGCCAGATGTGGACTTGCTAACTGGGGTAGCAGTGGAAGCAATGACCTCAAGCAAATGAGCAAACCGAGCAGCGTGAGCGATGTCGACTTCGGAAGCGTTGAGAATGATGCCAGATTGAACTTGCATCAGAAGGGTGATATCTTGGAAGCTAAGTTGAGCGATCGTCTCGGGTCCCATACCAACGAGTAAGTGGTGAGCAACCGGGGTGACTAGGCCACCGTTCTCGATCATTGTCCACATCAACTCCATAGCAGCTCGTGGTGGCAAAATAATTCCTCGCTTGATCATGAACTGGCCCATGACCTCAATGGCTTCGTCAATGTCCCCAACGATTTCCATCTTCGCCGAGTTCACAGCAGCCTGGGAGTCGCGGATGCGAGCAAACATTTGGCGGCTGTGACGAAGACCGCGCTCAGCCTGGCCACTGCCGATCAAGGCAATGCTGTGCATAGCGGTTGGTTCGATGAACTCAGGTTTGGTAGGAGATAATTCCAGCATTCTCCAGAACACTTCAGCGGCCTCAATGTTTCCGTTGCGGATGTGCATGGCTCCCATCGCCATTGCTGGACGAGAAAGATCGATCTCGGCGGGGAGAGCTTCGAAAGCGTCAGAGGCAACGTCCATGACGTTCTTGTCGGCGGCCTTGATACATATGGCGGCCATGGCGATCTCGCGAGCCTGTGGGCTGAGGTGTTCAGATGCGTGTGCGAAAGCTTCCTGGAAAGAGCCAATTCTTAACCATTCCGGCAGGAATGCCTTGAGACTGACAATGTCGCGAACGGAAGTGACGTCTTCTGGGGTGGCAAGGCCGCTCTCGATCTTGGAGAGGAATTTCCATCCTCCCTCGAATCGGTCGCAGAATGCATACGCCTTGATCAAGGCAGCATAGACATCGTTATCCTTCCTTGAGAGAGTAATGGCTCCATTATCGTGGGAAACAGCTAGGGCCTTGTACTCATCATAGCATTCAACCGCGCTCTTCAAGTCTCCGGACCTGCCAAAGGCGTGAATCATGGGTACAAACATATCCGCAGCTGGAATGACGCTGTTAGACTCCATGTGCGCATATATCCGTACCATATCCTCAACGCGTTTGCCCTCAGCGCAGGCAGTGACCAGCAGGCGGTAAGTCTTCTCGGAAAAGGAGCGGCTAGACTCGACGTTGATAGCAGCATCGAAGAGCTTGACGGCGATTGAAAGTGAGCCATCCTCGGACAAAATGTCAAAATCTGTCTCGTTAGAGTGAAGCATGAATCTACCCTCTTCTTCCATACCGCCATACCGCAAACGCTTCTCTTGAAATACCTGCTTCATAGATACCACTTCCAGTGATCGCACGGAAAGGAGCTCAATGAGCGCAGTGTATGTCGCCGTATCGGGTGTGACACGTCGGCGGAGCATGTCAGAGTATACATCCAATGCCTTTGGCACAACCTGGTGTTTGGCCTTTGGCAGGTTGATAGCGGCAGATAAAAGCGCATTGTACGACGAAACTGAAGGCTTGACGCCAGAGTGCAGCATCGACTCGAAGATGGCGGGGATCTCGGCATAATGCTGCTTTTCGGCAAGATTTTGAAGTTGGTTCGTGTACTCGTCGATTTCGGGAGCACTCGTACTCGTGGCTAGGCTTGAGAGGCTGCGGCTTAAGGTTTCCGCGAAGGTATCGGAGACTGTAACAGCTGACTCCGATCGCGCCTCCTCCACTGGCGATACTTGTTCCTGCTCGACCTTGGCAGCTTCATTTTCGGCCTTGAGCTTGGCCGCCTCTTGCGCAATCGCCTCATCAATGTGCGCGAGAGCAATTTTCTCTGCCTTTTCGCCTCCAACAGCCTTCTTGAAGTCCTCCACTTGACCCGTGCTGTATGCGCGGCTCACGCCGGCCCGCGCCGGAAGAAGCTCTGCAGACTCTTCGACAGCGACATTAGTATCCTTTGCTTCTGCAGGCGCCTTGGGCGTCGTAGATTGAGGTTGCCACTCAATGAGTTTTCGGAACTGGAATTGCGACCATTCCTTGTTCTCGACGCGCTGGCTGTTCTGCCATGCTGCGTAGTATGCAGCTAAGCCGGAGTCCTGGTGTTCCTGATGGCTGAGTGCCTTGATGGCATTCGTAGTCGAAGAAGCCGAAGAGAAACCATGTTGCTGGTTTTGCTTTGCGCTGGCTTTGCGGAACCGGTCGTGATGGAAGGAGGCGAGCGGGTTGTTTTGGGAGACACCAGCAACTACGGATTGGGCGTAACCATGGGTAAAGCCTTTAGCTAAACTCTGACGCGCGAGATGGAAACTCTTAAAGACCATTTAGGAGATGGAGGAACCCTTCAGATTCGAAGGGTGAGACTGGAGGGTATGGGGGTCAGCGCATCACTTGGGATCGCTTGCGATATCGCGGAACAGAATTCTCACTATTATTCTCAGGGCGCGACGAGGTTGCAGGTTCATTTGACGACGAGTGCCGTCAAAGAACGCGCCAAAAAGGTTGTGGGATGTGGGTAAAAGGCGGTGGAGAGGCCGGAGAGGTCGGTAAGGCCGGTCTAGCTTGGTGTTGACCCACGAGAGGTGTGAGGAAATTATGGAGGGGGTGATGGGAGAAAAGTAGAGCTTAGAGGCGAGGGCAAGCTGGCCTGGAGGTGCTAAACTGCTGCCTACGCGTGGGCGAGGTGAAGGAGAAAAAGGCCGGTGCGTTGCTCATTTCTCGAGTCGTCACCATTTCAAGCGATCCCGGTACATATTCTTCGCTAAAACCAAAAAAACCGCGCATCGACCACCGGCCCCTTTGGCACAGAAAAGCTGACAACGATGCGACTATTCACCGCACATTTTCTTTTTTAACTTCTTTCTTTTCTATAGATACGTGGCTGTCCTCGCGGCAATTCTGGGTGAAGGTCCAAAAGGATCCCTATACCGGATTGACCTCCTGTATCCATCAAAACAGCGCTTCTCAGTGTCGCACAAACGACGAATCTCGGTTGTCCGGAATGCTGGATACACCGGGACACCGACGCTGCTGATTCCAAGACGCCGACGACCCAGGGGCGGCTGGTAAGCTTTGCATGTGGGAGTCATCCGCACGAGAAAGGACCGGATGCACCCCGCCTGCGCCTTTCTTGACGACGACAAGCCGGCAACGCTTTCCACGCTGCCCTCCAATCCGAGGAGCTAGCGCGGCGGGAGCTCAACTCCAATAAACTCCAGCCTCCAAGGGCCGCATTCTCAACGTCGACACTGCGCACGTGCGGACGGCGATGGCGAAACCGATGACGAGTAGCCTTGAAGATCGAGATGTCTTTGGAAGATGCTAGAAGATTCAAATGGGGCATCTCGATGGCTCTGGCGGACGAAAGTGCTTTTGGGTGGATGCAATGGGTATTGTACAGGTCTCGACCAATCCTCTTGCCAATATTGCGTCGATACACAATAATATTTCTTTTGAAGCTCTTGGGTGTGTTGACAGCTTTGCATTTTGGGATAGCTCGGAATGTTGGGGCTGTCTACTGGGGTACATATTGTCACGAGTTTGGCAAGCTTTTTGCGTAGCATTGGCTCCCGCAACCACATCCGACCTCAGCTTTGCCGGAACCCCCGGGCCCACCTTCTATCCCCACCAATACCGCCACCAGTAACTAATCACCAAACCTCACAATTCTAGATCGACATCTCCGTCTACGCCCCAAACTCCGCTCCCCTTCCCATAGTATCTCCATGGCGCAACCACGCAGCGCCGTCTCCGCGCCGGGCAAAGTCTTCCTTGCGGGGGGCTACCTGGTGCTTGACCGGGCGTACACGGCGCTGGTATTCGGGCTTGACGCGCGCATCCATGTGTGCATTGAGCCGATCCGGACCAAGAGCGGAGTTACGCTGTGCGAGATTATTGTCAGAAGTCCGCAGTTTAGGGCTGCTGCTTGGGAGTACGGGTTTAGGTTGACCGAGGGGGATGGTGGGATTACTGTCACACAATTAAGGGTGTAAGTAGAAATTCTGTTTGGTTTCTGTTGATATGTTGAAGATGGGATGAAGAGATGATCACGCGACTGTTTCGTGGTCCATTGGGAAGCAATTGGATTCAATCTCATACTTCATTCCATTTTGTTGTTCTTGCTTGCTCTTTCAAAATATTGCTTGGCGAAGATCACCTCATCACTCATACATTTTATATCCTAAGAATGCACTATCAATACCCTATATCAATACCAACCTTCTCTAGTTTTCTCGCAATGCGTCTCTCATACAATGCCTCCAAATTTATTTTCATAACGCAAAGCTTATGAATCCCAACAGCTCCCACGAACTCTCCCTCAACCGCAACCGCTTCATCGAAACCGCGCTCACCTACGCCCTAACCTATATAACCACGCTCCTCCCGCACCACGCCATCTCACCAACCAGCATCTCGATTCTAGCGGACCAAGCGTACTACTCGAACCCCGGCACCTCACCCACGCCCACCTCGCGCTTCCTAAGCTTTGATGTCACCCTCGCCGACGCGCACAAAACCGGTCTCGGATCCTCCGCTGCATTGGTAACTTCCTTCACCGCAGCGTTATTATCTTACTATCTGCCTGCAGAGAAGTTTGATATTGGGAGCGAGAATGGGAGGAGGACATTGCATAATTTGAGCCAGGCGGCGCATTGTGCAGCGCAAGGGAAGGTGGGGTCTGGGTTCGATATTGCGTCTGCGGTGTACGGGTCTTGTTTGTACCGGCGGTTCTCGCCATCCCTACTTTCCAGTATGCCAGAGCCGGGCTCGGCTTCTTTCGCTACGAAATTGCAAAAGCTCGTCGAGGGCGATTCATGGGATATGGAGATTCAGAAGTCGGCGGTGCAGATGCCTAAGGGGCTGAGACTAGTAATGTGCGATGTGGACTGCGGATCGCAGACGCCCGGCATGGTGAAGCAGGTCCTCGCCTGGCGGGAAAAGAATAAAGAGGAAGCGGAGGGGATATGGAGAGAGTTGCAAAGCGGAAATGAAGAGTTAGCCAAGGAGTTGACGAGGTTGGCGACGGTGGAGCAGAGCTCAGATCCAGAGCGATACATGAGGCTAAGAGAGCTATTCGTCAGTAATCGCGCACGGATTCGGAAAATGAGTGTCGCGTCAAAGGTTCCCATTGAGCCGCCGCAGCAAACCGCACTGCTTGATGCGTGTTCTAGCGTGCCTGGGGTGATTGGGGGGGTTGTGCCAGGAGCTGGAGGGTACGATGCCATTGTCGTGCTGCTGGAAGATAAGGAGGAAGTCATTGCGGAATTGAAGAAGCTATTGGTGGGGTGGAAGGTAGATGGTGAAGCAGATGATGGCGTTAAGATCGGGAAGGTAGGTATGTTAGGGGTGAGAGAAGATATGGTGGGTGTGAGGAGGGAAGATCCCAAAATCTACAAGGAGTGGATCGCTTCATGCGAGGACAACTAGATTCAAACAGCATAGAAGGGAGCTATCCCGTTTGTAGAAGATTGGCCGCATATGATAGCTCAAGATGAATAATTACCTTCCAAAAACCACCATCCTGGGCCATTCTCCTTCATGAGAACTGGGAATAACCACGAATGAAACTTGCCGGCGGACCTTCCGACCTAGGGATAATGCAATCCTTCGTCTCAAAGTAGTCTTATGAAGAACTCCTCACGGTCACACCCGCACAACACAGAGTTGTGAACTTTTTGATTTATAGTAGTCTGATCTGGACGCCAACCCATTTCCGTAGAGATCACCCAAATCCTCGATCCGCATCACCTTCATCCTCCCATGCACTCCATCACCATCGATAGGGCATAATATTTTAGGATGGTGTACAAGAGTACATTGGTGAGCGGTGTTTGGAAAGCCCCGGCAATGCAATGCTTCGAGAGACAAAGGAAGAGAAAGAAGATACACCCCCGAAACGCCGTCTATGCCTTGACGGCGTACTTTCGCTGCGGGAAGTGGATCTGCTTCTTCTTTTGCTTCTCAGTGATGAGACCGGCCTCGTGCTTGGTGAGTCTTCGGCGGATCGCGCGGGTGCTCTTGGATCGGAGGTCCAATGGAGCATATCTAGATGTTGTAAGAAGCAAGTTAGGGCGAAAGTTTCAGCTAATAAGATAGCTTAGGAGTACGCACTTCTTGCCCTTGTAGAACAGCCTGCCAAAATGTCAGTCCACGGTCTCCATTTTTGAGGCAGAATATCATACCTAAGTTGTGCTCGCTGGTTGGCGTTTATGACGGTGAGAACACGAGCAATCTGATTCCGTCAGCGCATGGTCTCATTTTCAGGGCTGCACTCGGTACGTACACCCTTCCTAACGTCGTGAATCTTGGTGAGCTTGGTGGATGCTCCTCCGGCGACCTTGCTTGTCCTCAGGGCAATAAGCTCCCTTCAAATCCCGTCAGCACTCTGGTATCCTATCCTAAGTATGCATTCGGCAAACCCACGTCTTCAGCTCAGTCAACTGAGTGGCTAGCTCGTCTTTCGACTTGGTCCACAGCTGGGTGGTCTTCTGCGGCGGTTGTGAGTTCTCTATCTAGCGGAAACGGACACGGTGAGGGCGAGTGGGAACGTACGACTTTGGAGGACGACGACTGTGAGAGCATAGTTAGCAATTGATTTCTTCAAGGTTCCAAGGTAGGCGAATTTGCGGAGCGTGTGTCCGGCGCGTGAGGCCATGCGATATCAATCCAAGTATCCCCACAGGCGAGGCGCGCAGCAAGAGTGTGTTCCATCATGCGAAATCCGAGAAGGTACATACCATTTTTGTAGTATCGTGAGTCGGGACCGGTGGTGTGGATTGAGGCTATCGCGAGTCGTCTGCTCAAGACTTCGAAGTTAGAAAATCGGGCGCCTTGGTGCGCTCGCTTGCGGAGAGATAGATTCTCCGACCCCGATACCAATTCCGCTTAGCGTTTGAGGTAGTACGCTCTTGGCGGTTGCGTCGGCGCTGCATGATGTCCACGGCGACACCAGAACTCCAGCATAGCATTTCGCACTCGCAAACTGGACAGCTTTCGCGATTCCAGAATGTCTTCTACCGGTGGCGGATGGGCGCAGCTGCGCCAACAAGCGCGATCCCTAGAAACCCAGGTATGAACATCTCACACTATTAAACCAGCGACTGCGAAGGAGTCTGCATTCCCGTCCTTGATGCCCTACAGCATCTATCCGAGGTATCCTTACTAATATAGGATTCTTTGGAAAAGCAGCTCCTTCACACAGCTTGATAGCTTGCTGACGCAGGATATAGACAGAAGCACTGTTTCACACGTACTCGCAGTATGCCTCCATGACCAACGTCCCCGTAAAGCCGTCCGAAGAAGAGCAAAGAACCGAATCACAACTCCAGGACATCCTTGAAAAGGCAATCCTCAAACAACCACATCCTCCTACCTCCGCCCTCTTACTAACACCATCCACAGAGAGATGCCCTCGTCGCCCAGCTAAGCCGCCTCCTCGACTCCGAATCTGCCCACTCTTCCTCCGCCGTGAAACAAAACAACCTTGCCCGTCATCGCGAAATACTACAAGACCACCGCCGCGAGCTCAGCCGCCTCAAATCCACCATTGCGGATGCCCGGAACAAGGCAAACCTCCTCTCCAGTGTACGGTCAGACATCGATGCGTACCGCTCGGCGAACCCCAGCGCGGCGGAGGCAGACTACATGCTTGCAGAGCGTGGCCGTATCGACAACTCGCATAATGTAGCGGACAGTGTGCTGAGTCAGGCGTACGCTGTGAACGAGAACTTCAGTCTGCAGAGAGAGTCGTTGGCGAGCATCAATAGGAGAATTGTTGGCGCCGCTAGCCAGGTTCCTGGGATTAATAGTTTGATTGGCAGGATTGGGGCGAAAAAGCGGAGAGACGGCATCATTTTGGGAAGTTTCATTGCGTTCTGCTTCTTGATGCTGCTTTGGTTTTGGTGAGGCTTTTATCAGACTCCGGGGGACGGCGTTTGGAAGGGACTGGATATCCACATGAGATTATATTTGCATGGTATGGGTTACTTTTGGGAGCGCGGAGCGCTCGTTGTCCTTGGACTATTGTACAACTATGTTTTACACCTCAGACATATGACAAAATCTTGGTATCATCTTGCGCCTTCTCTAAAAGACGATTGGAACCGGAATCGGCATCCTTTCCACCTCATCTTTCTTAGCGTCAACCTCTGGCTTCTTAGGTTTTGGCCTCGACGGCCTAACCGCATGTCCTCTATGTTCATTAATCAACCTCTGCAACCCCTTGGTCAAGTCCTCTTTCTCCGTGCCTTCTGCGTCTCCGCTCCCCGCCCACCTTATCTTGCACTGCCTATCCACCAAATACACATATCCCACCCTCCCGTTCAACAACCCAATTGTCTCCCTTATTCGATCACTAACCCCCTTCCTAATAACAAAGTATTTCCCCCAATTCTCCTCTTTCCTCTGCCTCCTCAACCTCCACTCGAAAAGTTTAACAATCCACGCTTTCATCCAGTTCTCCTCAATATTGACATCAACCATCTGCGCAACGTCCCCGCTCTGCCTTAATAGCTGGTGTAGCTCCTCATTGACTTTGGCTCCCGTAAAGGTGTTGACTTGTGCCTCGCCCCACACACTACTATACACCCTCACCACACTAACCTTCCCACTCAGCACGGGTGTCGTATCTGCTTCCCCCTCTTTCAGCGTCCCACCATGCAAATTCGGAAAATATAGCGCCATATCCTGTTTAAACACACGCGGATTTGCAATAAATGTCTTCCCGCTCCGGTACTTTCTGATATTCTTGAAGTCGCGGAAGTAATTCTGGCTCCACTTCTCAACGATATCGACGCGTTTCTCGAGGTTGCGCTCTCGCATGGTGGTACCCGTGTACACCTTTTTCTTACGCTCGCCGGTATTCTCGCCGGCTTTTGGGGGATTTGGGAAGCCGATTGGGCGGCCTAGAGGTTTGGGGATGAAAACATCTTCCTTTTCTTCTGGCTTGGGTTCTTGAGGTTCGTTTTTGGGTGGGATTGCGGGGAAGCGGAGGTGTGGTGCAGAGGTGAATTGGCGGAATTGAGGGAAGGGAGCGCGGTGTTGGCAGAGAAAACATATTGAGGAGTATGGGAATAAGGCCCGGCGTTGGAGGGGAGATATTCGGGGTTGTAGCATTGTGTTGTGTGGATGGTTAAGCAGTTGAAGAAAGATAGCAAGGTGAGCTCTGCTAGCGCCATGATTCTTGGCAAGAACTTGTGACTTTTTTAGCGGATTCTTAGAATCCTACACATATCTTGCGGGCAAATAAAAGAGGGTTTTGTGAGGCAGAATTAGTCTTATTGCCCGTGACATACACCTGCTTGACCGTCCTGGCAATTCATTTCAGATGTGTGCCAAGACGCAGAAAACACTTTTGCGGAAGGCTGTCACATATGAAGCTTCCAGCGCAAACGCCTCACCCGCCGCAAGCCTTGGAATGAGGTATTCCATCCCACCCCACCTAGACTGCTTCTTCAACTCTGCTTTCTCTTGTTCTCAATTCTTCTAAAGTCATCCAGGCTGAGGCTTTGTTTTATCCTTAGCAACTTCTGTTTTCTATTCATCACTATCATCCTAGCCAACATGTCCGTCCCACCCATCCTCTCCAGCCTATTCTCCAAAACCACAACCTATCTCACGGTCTTCACCTGCTATATCGCCTTTTGTCGAGCCCTCCGATACCTCCGCCGCGATGCAAAGCACGTTCAATATCCGTACAAGACACGCGAGGATATGTCCAAGATGACTGCCGAGCATGCGTGGGAGATCACGAGATACGTAATGTCTTTAGAGTTTCCGTTTACGAGCGAGAAGGCGCTGCAGTTTGCACTGTTCAGGTGGGTTCTTGTTCTGGTTTTGGTCTTCCGGCATATTCAAATCTTATGCTCTATTTGCCCAAGAGCGTTTTGCAAAAATTATTACGCCTCTCTTTTACACTTTCATCCGTCGGTAGCTCTAAGCAAATCAACTACATAGTGCTCTACATAGGCCAGCTATGTCTAGCTACCAGGAAATCTACCTTCCAGCCTAGATGCTATCTCCAAATAACCACACGACACTGTAGCGCTCACTCCATTCAATTCCCTCATTCTCCATGTCATAAACGCTTTGCGACTCTATTCCCACATTCAAGTCCATAACATCTACAAAACACAACCTCAGAGACCATGTCAACTCCTGCATCCTCCAACCCTCCCCTTCCCCTATTTCCCCCCCTTCCCTCACAGTCTTCCCAAACGACCCAATCTAACCTACCCAGAACCTACGGCATCCCGAGCATATCGAGCCTCCTCTGCAGCACAACCCAACTCTCCACCCCTCAGCACGCACCCCGCCGCTACGCCGACACCTCAATCCTAATTACTGAGTTCCTCGCGCACTCACCCACCTCTGACCGCGCAAACTCAGCTATTGCTCGGATGAACTACCTACACGGGCTCTACCAGAAGAGTGGCAAAATTAGCAACGACGACCTGCTGTATACGCTATCTCTGTTTGTGACGGAGATAGAGCGATGGATTGCGATGTGTGAATGGAGGCCGTTGACGGATATGGAGGTTTGCGCTCTGTACGTCCTAAACCCGTGCTGGAGCGAGGCATGAACTGACCCTTCTATAGCGGCACGCTCTGGAAATCTATAGGCAAAGCCATGGGCATCGAGTGGGACTCCCTCGCCCACGGGCCGTCTAGTTTCGCCGATGGACTCCAGTTTGTTGAAGATCTAAAGCTCTGGTCCACCGCATACGAGACGCGAACCATGATACCAAATACAAACAACCACGCCCTCGCCGAAGAAACAACTGCCATCCTCCTCTGCAATGTCCCCGGCTTCCTAAAGCCAGCTGCAAAACAGGTAGTGGTTAGTTTGATGGACGAGCGGCTGCGGAGAGCCATGATGTGCGTCCGCTTCTTCTTCCTCTTCCCCGTTAGAAGTGCTGACTAGACGCAGGTACCCCGACCCGCCTCCCATCTACACCCATCTCACGCCCGTCTTCCTCACCATCCGCGCCCTCACCCTCCGACACCTCATCCCACCACGCCCGTCTTTCCTCCGCTACAACACTGTATCCACCTCCTCCGACCCACAAACAGGCCGATATTATCAAACTGTATACGAAGCGGAGCCTTGGTACGTCAAGCCCACACTGTTGACCCAACTCTCCCCAAGTACACTGCTGCGCCGGGTCCTCGGTCGCCCGTATCCCGACGGCAAGAACTTCCAACCCGAGGGCTATGACATCCTCACGCTCGGGCCGCCGGGGCTGGAGAAGAGTGGGCGAGATGAATGCAAGATGACAAGGGAGCGGTTGATGGAGGGGCGCAGGGGCATTGCGTGTCCGTTTGCAGTTGGTTAAGCTGGCTGACTCAGGATTGTGGAAAGAAAGATGGTGGAAGGGTGGATATGAAGTGCAAAGGTAAAAGAAACGCATAGAATGGCACAGTAGCGGAACGAGATGAGATTCATTTACGCTATGAAGAGAAGGCTTGGTATTCATGTTACAAATCATGCTACATCCCTAAAAAGGAGAAATATGTTTGAGACATATTTGGGTCAAGCTCCACAAAACGCCGTGCTGTAAATCATGCCTTTACATAACGCCATGAGCCGGCCGCCAGGGTATTGTGTTCGTTCCAAGATATTCCTTCGATGCCTGTAGTTCCTGTACAGTTCAATATCACATCCCATTCCCTAGCGAGTCGATATTTTCGAGTTTGGTCCCGCGATTTCGGTTGCGTTATTGTAGTTTTCTACCCGTACTCCTTCGAGCTCTCCATTGGTAGGATCCGACACTCATATCCAAAGCTCCGTCTTTGCTGCCAGTTGTCCCATCGAAGGACTCTTTGCCTAGGGTGATCACCTTCACCGTATTCCCGAAGCCAACAGCAACGCTCTTCTTTCCCAGTCGCGTGATCGGGCCAGGCGATGCTACAAATAACTGCTCGTCTACGAGATGCTCGCCTTCGGGGCTATCGGCTAACACAAGGGGCCTAGAGCGGAATTCGCCGGATGAAGAGAGCGTCCACGTTTCCCAACTATCCGAGTCTGTGGTTGGGGCAGGTGAGTGGCGAATGTTGAAAGCGGAGTCGAGGGTTGAGAATAGACTGTTGTTTTTCTCTCCCTTAATTGATCGAAATTTTAGCGCAGACCCGAGCACCGCTGGATCGGCTGTGAAGACTCCGTTTTCCACTCCCGAAGCTGAGGATGAGGGCGTGGGGGATTGAACGCATTTCCTGATGCCAATGATATCTGGACCTTCCGTGGATTCCCATATACCAGCTGGTTCGACGCAATGCACAGCTTCTGTTGAGAAATCGAGTCCTTGGCATTTATGGATCTCGTTTTCCGAAGGTTTACCGAGACAGATGTAGGATGTGGGTTTGTCGTCGAGGGCAAAAGTCTGAAGAATCATGTGATTTGTGTCTTGCTCTGAGTATGCGATGGAAAGTGAATGCACAGATGGTGCTCCACAAGTACATTGGCGAGGTGTAGTATGCATGACTCGAAAGGAGTGAGGCTTGACTCGACCAATTTGGATTGCGTGGATGATGGCTCGACTGTGGAAGTCGAAGATCTCGGCTTCTTCTGCGCGAAGAGCAAAGATCAGACCGAGGCTAGGAACGCCTTGAATACACTTGATCCTCGAAGGATTAGAGCCTGGTGGTGGTCCAGGATCCAGGCCAGCGACTACTTCCGATGTCCATTGATTTTCCTCTTTGAGCGAGAGTATATGAACCTCTCCTAGCTTGTTTACGTAAATAAGGCTTGTTTCCTCCTTTGCGCAGGTGTAAAGCGTGGCACATAGGACTGCGCTATCGCAAATGTGTTTGATCTGATGAACGCCGGTTCGCGCATCGACAGTGATCAGGTAGCCATCTGGGGTAACGATGACAAGGCTCAACTTATCATAGTCTGTGCTGTGTATATGGATAAACGAGAAGAGGGTGGGAACCTGCCCACGAAGGTCTACAGTTGGAAAAAGGAAAAACCGAGAGGCAGCAAGACCCCATAATCCGATCTGTCCGCGATCAGTGCATAATGCGAGAATGCTGCCACTATTATCTACGGCACAGGCTACAATTGGCCACAATTTTGGTTTTGTTGCCACTGTTTGTAGAGTTGTTTGGCGATATCCTTTGCCTCGACTGTGGAGCCAGATTGAAGTGGACCTGTCTAGTGAAATGCTGACAAGATGTCCCCTAGGGCAAGACGCGAGGCGTACGATATCCAAGGTCTGAGTGGTTGGCAAGGTTCTCACAGAGAACATTGCTTCTTCATCATCTTCGTCGTCGGTAAGTTCAGGAAGGCCTGTCCACAAAAGATAGTTCATGAGTAGAGTAACTCCCGCAATCAGAAAAACCACCATAAGAGCCGCAGGAAATGCGTGATCTTGAGCGAAATGACGCGCAGTCTCAAGTAGAGATGATGACTTTAGAGAAGTTTCTCTTCCATCCGCGCCATTTAAAACAACGAGAAGAGGATCGTACACACGAGCAATAAAGCTGTGACTATTGGGCTTAATGAAGCCAAAAAGCTCTCTGGCAGTGTTATGATCTTGAATTCGCAGCCAGTCGGCTGGTGTCCGGGCTTGGTTAATGGGGGTCGGACTCCACAAAACATCTTCCGGGCTCCTGGGCTGTTTGAGCACCAATTTGTTCCAAAGTCCACGTAAAGACAGTTGCTGACCTCCGTTGTCGAAGAAATGCCAATTCAGGGCCAGGATGATGGAGAAGATAGCAGCGGAGCCAGCAAATCGCGTGCTAAAAGGCAAGTTCCCGTGTCGCAGAGCGTCGAGCCAGGACTGGCGCTCTTGCGCGTGGTTCGTGGACGTGCGAGTAAGATCAATACGTTCAAGTGAGTCCGATAACTCCATTCTCTGCACGTCCACACTGAGAACAGCCAGGAAGAAGGTCAGATGGAAAACAAAGTCAAAGACCAACGTTACAGCAGCAAAGACGCAAAAGTCAGCGACCCAAGGTGTCACAATGCGAGAGCAAAGGTAGATGAGCACAAGGTTCTGTATGGCGACTGCGAGTGACAAGTGCCCAACCTGACCAATTGCGTTTCCGATGCGCTGATGAGGTGGCATCTCGGGCGGGGTTTCAAGGACAACATTGATCAGACGGAATCTAGTTGTCAGTTAGCCACCACTTACGGACATGAGCAAGGTTGGATCGCGTACATATTTCCAAGTCCAAAGCAGAACACGACGGCTGGGAAGAAAGGGCGAGGTATGCGAGCCAGGTTAATGCCAAGGAAGGAGCATACCGTGAAGCTCGCAATGACGCATACCGTCATCTAGAAGTTACGCTTAGCATCCGCAAAAATCGGTGTCGGAATACGAAGCCTTACCTTAGCACATATCGTGATGAGAAGCCCAAGCCAGCTTTTGAAAGCTCTCAGTTGCATCATTCTCCAGAGTACGTACGCTGTCGTCACGAAATAAGATGCGGCGAGAAGGAGATCGTCGTTGAGAGTCATGGGTTTGAAGCGAAACTCGTACAATCGACTTCTGACAATCAGGCCATCCTTTGGAAAGATGGACCATTCTGAAGATGATTCTGCGGCCAATGATTGAGACCGTGAGTTCCAGGTAGCCCCAAGGCTGGAGTTGGAATGATCGAACAAAGTGATGACCAACGCATCGGCTGCTCGCAGCTTTGTATTGGAGAATGCCTTTCCCGCAAAAACTGTACTTGGCCGAAGGGTGAGGTTCAGAGCCGAATGCCATCCAGTTCTGGAATTGATAGTGGAGAGAAGGTCGGGGTCCTTTTCGAGCGCTCCGAGCGAACAATTCCAGTACATCAATGGCGAATGGAACCCCCAATGGTAACCGTGCCTGGTCGCGAAGCACGCGTCATTGTCGTCAACGAACTTCCGATGTTTCGTTGGCGCGGCCTCGTCGTTGAAGCCATTGCCAATCAGGGTATCTTGAACGTAGAGCGCCTCCCGCAGGACTCGTGTGTCGATAGCCTTCATATAGTCGCCATGAACCCACACCTGGCGCACCTCCACATCTGCGGGCTTCTGACCCTCTATTTCTGTCGTTGAAGTCCACGCATGCTTAGGGAGGTTGCGCAATCCTACGGCCGCGGGGCTGTCGGTCTGGAAGACTGCCGGGTAACAGAGCAAGACCGAGATCACAATGGTCAGGAGGATGGAGAGGAGCCAATGCCGAGCGGTTGCCGTGCCGTGGCTCTGAAAAGCGCGGCGAAGAGGGTGGTTAGGTAGGAGCCGTGGAGGCTCAGTCGTTCTGTGAAATGTCAATCAGATGCTCTATCGGGCTTCAGGCGCGTTGAGGCAGCACTTACCCACGTAACGGATAAAGAAGGTACCAGATCATTCGGCGCAGAGTGCCCCACGAAGAGCATGCCCAAATGTTAGGTGTGTTAGAGTGCTTTGCGGCGCCGTCGACCACAGCGTACAAAGGTGAGGGGACTGGTTCGAGTCTTCATTCATGAATGTCGGGGAAGCGGTGAGAGACGGGGGGCAGTCGAGGGCAGACGGGGAAGCCGATGGAGCAGCGACGGCGTTTGTTCAGACCGTGGAAATAGCAAAGAGAGGTCGGCGGCGCATTGTCTGGCGGTGGCTGTCGACATGGCGCATCGCCAGGTGCCCAACTCGGACCATCTTGCCAAGGCTCGATATGGGGACAACCCTGCGGCACATCCTCGTCACTTTGGCGAAGAGCGCGTGTAAGCGGACAGATGTGCGCTAGTATTCGACACGATTCAGGGCATAAAGGCGCATGGTCCTCTATTTGGTCTTGAGGGATCATGACATCAAGTGCAAAGGTACGCAGCGGCTTGCCCAAGTAAACGGCAATACCGGCGACAACAGGCATCGAGCATCTTGGCACGCCAGAGTGCGATACAGCGATGGTGTAGAGGAGTGTACTTTAGGATGAACTGCTGATGGGACAGTCAGACAAAAGGATGCTTCACATCGCTTTTCAGAGCTTGAGCGATTTGAATATGCAAATGCGCCAAAAGGACAACTAACAAGACTGATCTAGAAGAGACATCTTCCCGGATGCAAGACGCGGTGGAATTTGGTTGGAAGAATTCCGCATGCGCCCAAAGCTTGTTCCAGCTAGAGGCTGGTGAGGCGGATGCGATCAATCGCTTTCTGCACATCTTGACACCTGTCATACCGGCCATTGGACTGTCAGTGACGATCGAAATGGCTGTGTAACGTCCGCACTGATTCACCGAGTACACTTCCGACACATCCACACACATCGAAAGGAACCCCCTGTAGATGTGATGTTGCTCATGGTTGACACCCAGCGGTGCGCTCAACCTGCAAGTCAACTAGTTTAGAAACAAGCCTCTGACTGAATCTTGAAGGGCTGTTCACGCTGTCACGTGCCCTCCATTTCCTCATCCCCGTCACCATCATCATTCTCGTCTTCCCATTCCTCTTCCTCTTCGCCGGTAGAAGGGCCCAGGGTGTCGATCAAGCTCTTGACAAGCTCGTCCGCATGGTCTTTCAATCGATCGTCCTCGTAGTCAAGCAGATGGTAAAGCTTGAGGCAGTTATCGAGCCAATCACGGCTGGCACGCATAAGTGATGTAACCGTTGCCGCCTGCTCGCTGGCCTGCTGCTTCTGCGCGAGCAAATGCAGACACCATCCGCCTAGATACCATGCCTCGACACTTTCATCGTTTTCTCCGACCAGTCTCTCCAATACCTCAATGGCCTCTTCCTCCATTTCAGCCTCCATCAACAAGCGTGATAAGCTTATTCTCGTGGAGAAGTCCGGCACTTTCGGATCATCTGCGTCTAGCTCTTTCCATAGCTCTATACTCCTCGATAAAGCCGATTGCGCGTCCTCGGCCCGCAGCTGTGATATTCGTATTGATGCGAGTGTCTGTAACGGTTCTGGAGTATTTGGCGCAACAAGCAACGCTTCGGTAACTGCAGCTTCGCATCGAGCTTCTGCATCCTCTTCCCATGAGAGATCCGTCATGTAGACTTCTGCAATCCCACAAAGCGCATTGGCCATCTTGGTCTTCTTCTCCTCTACAGCTTCTGTGATCTCGGACTTTTTCGCGAGCTTCCCTTCCAGCTCACTGATCTCCCTCTTCAACACCCCGACGCCTTTTTCGAACCACCGCACGCTCTCCGCCCCACCGTTCTCGTCGAGTTGTGCCAACCATAGAAACTTTTCTGCGCCATCGGCGGTGCCATCTTCATCTAGCGCCGCTGCTGCTAGGAAAACTTCTCTTGCGGAGTCGGGGTCGCCCAGTTCGACATGGATCTCGCCAAGAAGGTTCAAAGCGGGCAGAGCTTCTACTGTGGGTTCGGATGTAGGCTGGAGGATAACCAATGCTCTTTTTGCGGATACGAGAGCTTCTTCTGGCTGGGATGTTGCTAAAAGTGTAGCGGCTTGGATGAGGAGGGTTTCGGGTGACGCTTTGGACTTTTTCGGGGTACCGTTTGATACGCCGCTCTTCGCATTCTTCTTCGATTTCCGGGCGCGGTCTGCAGGTTTTGTTTTCGCCATGGTGTAGAATTGAGCTTGTGTCGCGTCGTTGGTGATTTAAAACGAAGGTCAAGCCGAAGTCGAAAATATTTAATTGATGCCAAGACTTCGACTGGCGTGGGGTTGGCCCCACCAGAACCTCAACCTGCAAGCTCACGCCTTTCGCGTTTGCGCTTCAGCACTCAAGCATTCAGAATGGGGATCGAAGAACAGAAAGAGGAAAGGGAAGTCCTAGAGGCCATTTTCCCTGAAGAGATCACAGGTTAGTGGACCCCTTCAATTGCCATGCGTCAACTAAACTGACGTCTATTCCACAGATGTTTCCGAGACCGAATTTCGTGTTTCGATAGTCCTCGATGTCAGCCAACACGAAGATGATGAAACGGAGCCTCGTACGTACCGGGCATCTGCTCTTCTCCTAGACTCTATTGTTAATTATTCTCAGCAACGATAATACTCACCGTCCGCTACCCACCCGACTACCCCGACGAAGCCCCCCATCTCGACATCTCCGCACCCCCAAATGCCACAAAGCATCCCTACCTCGACATACAAGAAGACAAAGCCCGGCTGCTCTCCTCCCTTTCTGACACCATTGAAGAAAACTTGGGCATGGCTATGATCTTCACGCTAGTATCAACACTTAAAGACCTCGCTGAGCTTCTCATAAGCGAACGCGCAACCGCAGTCCAAGCCCTGAAAGATTTTGAGGCGCAGAAGGTGGAAGAGGAAGAGAATCGGAAGTTCCAGGGTGAGGCGGTAACAAGGGAGAGGTTCCTGGCATGGAGAGAAAAGTTCCGGAAGGAGATGGCTGACGAGGAGCAGAAGAAGGCAGAGGAAAAGGAGGCCGACGACAAGAAGAAGAGAATAAAAGAGGAGAAGAAGTTGACAGGCAAGGAGCTGTGGCAGCAGGGTTTGGTTGGGAAGGTTGAGGAAGACGATGATGGGCGTGATGCGTTGGCGGGAATGGACAAACTAAAACTTGAGACGGCTTCATAGCATTTCCACTTCAGTTAAGATCTCAATATACCCCTTCTCACAAGAGACTTACTCACCAACCGGCCAATATCAAGTCCCTAACTCGGCCAGTGGGGCGAGTGACTGTCGACAGCAGTTGGAAACGAGCAAATTTGTGAAGTGATTCTCATGGACGCTTGGTATATTTTCGTATGGGGTTCGCCTTCCGACCTCGAGTGATAATCTGACCCTCCTTCAGCGCCAGTTCAGTCTCTGCATCGACAATAGATTGCATCTTCCTTGCCAGCACCCTGTCCGACGCCAGCATCCTCTCATACGCCCACACGTTCGCCCGATCAGCATCCTGAATCGCGTCAACCCATTTCCCACCAATCTCGCCTTCCATGCCCAACTCGTTCATCATCGCATCCCACTGGTCTTCTTTCTCTGCAATCGGGAGCCAGTAGTTGGTCAAGACGATTCTCGAGTCGAACCTTCTGATCCTCGCCTCGGACTTTTGTCGAATGATTCTACTAAGATTTTCCGGCTGTGGCTTCGTTATGCGTAAGAAGGTTATTCCATTTGCGGAGCACAGGATTGGAACATGTCGAGGGCCTGAGACTTTCTTATAGGGTCGCACATTAAGGACGGCTTTTTCAGGAGGGAGGCACGCGAGATTCTTCCGCAAAGGTTGAGGCAGCCGGGGTGGTGGTCGGCTAGTTGGAGGCGCGCGGGTCAAACCGCGGGGTAGGGAAGATAGGAGGGATGTGAGGAAGTCTGTGCTCGCGGTATTGCCGGTGGAGGAGGCATCGAGGTGGTCGAGAGTCTGGCAGATTGTATTAATGCGTATACAGTGTAGTTGAATCTACCGCTACAAACCTCATACCCAGCGCGGAAAGCAAGGTCTAGCTGATACGGACTCTGTAGCTTTTTGTGCTTCCGGAATTTGTTCCGGATTGCATTTCGCAGGGAGCGGCGGTCTTCATCCAGGAGAGCGACAGAGGGGCACCGCGAAAGCAACGCCTTGTACAGCGCGATCGCTATTTGGAGATTTAGTTAGGATCAATTACGTAAGATAGTAAACACTCACCTGCTACGCGATGTGGAGTGGACTGTTTGGGAGTAAGGAATCGGGGCATGCATCTTGTGGGACTTCGGACCTCCGCAACTTCGAAGGTTGCATTTGCGAGATCACGTGCACCCCACTGGCCCGAGGGTCTTGGGTACATAGCTTTTCATGTTCTCGGGCTACAACTGTCCCCCGATCACGGTTTTACTTGGGTAATTGGTCCAAAAGGTTTAAATATTCAGTTTATTTGCGCTGCTTAGGCCTTTCATCTCTTCAAACACAAGAATCATAATCCAAAACTCCATAATAATGCACTGCATAACTTGCCAAAGAGCCGTTCATCATATTCATTCATTGCCTAAACACCAAACCGTTGTATTGTCTCTGTTGTAGGGTGCCGGAGAGAAATTCACATCCTCTAGTAAGTCGATCCCTCTGCTGGTTGTGGAAGTTTCTTATGCTGGGGAAGTGCCATATATCTCCATAATGTCAGCCTTTGAGCTGGGGCAGAAATGGACGATATTCTTACCTGCGCAGCTCGATCAAGATGGTCTCCATTGTGAACTCTCTCTTCCATTGCACAAGACAGGGCAGCTTGGACGGGTCGACCTTGCATCCTTATTAGCCCAAATATCGCTATAATATCCCAAATGTATGTACCTTTCCGTTTCTCTGATCTACGCACGGTAGGTTGATCTTGGAGGTAAAGGATATCTCTGGCGGAACGTCTGGGTATTGGGGACCGCAATGGATCTTTAAGCTGTAGATACGGTTCTCATGGACGCTCTGTGGTGACAACTCAGATTCACACACTGCCAAAGGGTTCAAGAAAAACGTACGTGAGGTGGGCCAAGGATAGTTCCGTTCCAATCCGACATAAGCAAATCGTCCCCATTGTCCAGGCCGTATGAGCACGCCTCTACAGCGTAAGTCAGCATGTAAAATTTGGCGGCATTGTCCGTAGGTCCAACATACCAGCACCTAGCCCTTTCTCACCCTTCTCAAGCTCCTCCAGTAAGCGGAAGTTCCGCGGTACCTTTGCGCCCATATTTGTGGTCGGCAGCAGGGCTGAAGCAAGCAGAGTGAGGGGGTTCTGAGATGAGCCCCGCTATTAACTAGAATACTGAAGGTCGTGTTTTGACGCGTCGTTGGGATGGATGTGACCCGTTAGTATCCGGAGACGGTATGGGTGGTTAAGGAGCACAAGCACAAGACTTAGTCGCAAGAGAAAGGCAGTTTGTACCCTGCGCGAACGATTGCAGTGGGCTGAAATCGTCTCAGCAGGCAGCAACAGAAGAGCCGAAAATCTGCCGGTTGGAGCCACCAACCTCCAACTGTCATGCTTGTAACAACCAACATGGCCACATAGCTCTTTTTCCGCTTTTGCTTGACAACTACCTTCCGAGACAGCGCCCAAATGTCCCAGCCGTCATCCTGAGAATGACAGCACAGATTCTGGCGGCCGAGCTGGGAAATCTCATTCAAGATTCAAAGCGCAAGAACAACGAATTGAGAACCGCCGCAGAGAAGGCATTGCAAGATCTAAAGTCTTTACCAGTTACTTCAGAAACTCAGCTCACAGCCGGTAGGAGAGGTCTGCGATTACAGTGCCACCGATACGCGCTAACTACGAAAGAGACCTCTCGCGACGACCACACTTCATCTCCCCTTTCCTTATTGCTTGCAGTACTCACAATGCCAAATTCGCATCCTCTGGGGTTTCTTGTCTCCAAAGACTCAGCGTTGCCCGAGGTCTACCGAGAGAACGACTGACGGAAGTGCTTGAAGCCTTGAAAGAATCCGTTTCACTAAGTATGCTAACAAAGACCTTCTTCCATCATGTAACTCATGCAGACCAGGCCATGATGTTCAGTTAAAAATTTTGCAAGCTCTTCCTTCACTATTGCAGAATTATCCTACCGAAATACGTGGAGAACTCCTCTCAACGGCCCTGCAAATATGCTCTGCTCTCCATAATGCGAAGAACTCTGCCGTAAGCAACACTGCAGTAGCCACGCTACAGCAGCTGGTAATATTTGTTTTCGATAAAGTAGTATCAGAGGATGGTAAATACATTCCACCTGCAGCAAGTCAACTTTTGGGCTAACCGTAACTTCAAGAAAAGTCTTTGGAGATCCCAACTGTCGCAGAAGTGGACAGCGATAGCGGTTCAATTTCAGTTCGACCAGCCGCCCATGACGCGTACAAGGTTAGCGTATGGCCTTTTTGGTTGGTAATTTGCTCAAGTCAGACAGGTATTTAATGATCTGAATCTTCTCGTCACTGGAGAGAAGCCGGCTTTCATACGGTTCTCGTCGATACCCTCAACATCTACTCTTGAGTTGATTGAGGCCATCTTGTCAAACCATGGCCAGATTATGTCGACACATGCGGAACAGGCCCAGATACTCCGCTCCTTACTCATGCCCATGATTATCCGGTCGCTTTCAGATCGACTCTCTTTCCCGATCACGCTACGAATCATTCGAATTTTGAATCTGCTTATACGTAACCATTTAGCTATCATGCCCTCAGAGTGTGAGATTGCTCTTGGTCTACTCAATCACATGCTTGATCCTGAAGCGTCTCCGCCTTGGAAGCGAGCTCTCTGTCTTGAGGTTTATCGAGGCATATACTCAGATCCACGTCTCGTGCTCGACATATATGGTCAATTTGATGAGCAGGAAGGCAAACGGTGTATTTTGGGGGACAATCTTGCAGCGTTCGTACGTCTTGCTACTGAAAAGCCAGCTCTTATTGGCCTCGGTCAACACTCTACTATTCCAACAGGCCGTGGCGATGGTAGAGATGCTTCATCCGAGCAAGCCGCTGCAGAAGCGGGAGCATTGGCCGGTGTTATTGGCGGTCCTGTGTCTGAGTCTAGTACTACAGGCCATTCTACAGGCATCAGCACGCAATGGAGTTCGCTGAAGACTCCTTGCATAGAGCATCTTGACAAGTCGGAGCCACCAGCCCTGCCCGAGACCTATGTGTACAGTTTAGTGCTCACCTGTATCACGAACATATCCGAAGGTCTGGCTAAGTTTGTATTACCCCTCACGGTGCATCACGAAAGTAAGAGTAGGAAAAAGAACAAAACCGAAGAGATGGCGAAGGCGGATACAGAGACTGCCTCCCCCACGACAGGGCTCTCAAGGACCCAATCATACCGCAAGAAAACAATACCTATAAATCCTCTCACTCTGACAGAGCATTCTGCGCATCCATTCATTCAGACTACCTCTGCTCTTGTTACGGAGTGCTGGCCTGCAGTTCTTGCAACCTGCTCGACCTTTCTCAATGCTGCTCTCGACACAGATTTTTATCGAGCGTTAGTCCGATCAATTCAGAAATTCACCCAAGTCGCGGGTCTCTTAAGACTTTCAACACCGCGTGACGCTTTTCTCACCACACTTGGAAAGGCGGCAGTTCCTCCAAGCCTTCTACTCTCAAGCATTACGTCGCCTAAAACACCAACGCCCGAAAATCCCGGTGTCTTTTCGAATGCTAAAGGCCTGTTGAGTGTCGATAGCCTTGTAAGCCAGGCATCGTCTATGTCTCTAGATAAGAGCCGACGACCCTCCCACGAAATTAGTATACCGGCGCTCAGTCCTCGAAATCTTCTATGCCTTCGAGCCTTGCTCAATCTTGCCATTGCCTTGGGCCCTACCCTTCAGTCCGCTTGGTCTATCATATTCGAAACTTTGCAAGTGGCTGATCTAGTCATGTCAATGTCCAATCAGGGTGGCGCTCGTACTACTGGACCATCCAGAAACCGTGCCGACTCGGATCTATCTTCGGAGAAAGTAGAAGCCGAAACATCTGCAGTTCAAGCAGCAGCTCGGAGGCTCTTCGAAAGCACCGTGGATTTCCCGAACGACTCATTTGTTGAACTTCTTCAGGCACTATGCACACTCCTAAACATGGGAGGTGCAACAGAAAGTGACCAGCGAACGCCGACTACCTCAGGCCGTCCCCCAATGCTACATCAGCGGCGTATGGGGAGCGTATCTGGCATATCTCTGAGCACTGAATCCAATGCTCGAGATTCAGCGTTTGCTCTCAACAAAATTGGAGAGCTGGCGGCGATAAACGAGGGACGTCTTTCTCTCTATGACCCCGCGGACAGTGGGTGGAATGTCTTCGTCACTGAACTCGTACGATTTTCCGCAGATGGTCGTAATACGTCATCAACCAGACTCCTTGCTGCAGACATATTGTCCCGAACGGTCAAAGAGATGGCTGAGTTCTCTATGGGTGATGAAGAACGGAATGAGATCCAGAACAGAATTTTGTCCGCACTTCAAACGCAGATTTCGGCTTTACACCTCAATGACAGCGATAGCGATGATTCCTACAACGACACCGATATCCGAATTCATCAAATCGCTCTTGAAGCACTCAAGGACGTCATTGAACAATGTGGAGAATCGCTAGTTGCAGGTTGGGGATCTGTCTTCGACAGCCTTTTAAGCGTATTTACCTCGCGAGACCATCCTTTCAAAAAAGAAAAGCAACAGGGCAATACTCTAAATGGACAACCGAATGGATCCCTTCAGCCCGTTGCAGTGATCTCAAGACCGCTGGCGAGATCGGCTTTTGGGACGGTCCAGCTTGTCTGTTCTGATTTTCTCGCTGCCGTTCCTGACACATCACTATCGACACTTCTAGAGCTTTTGCTTAGGTTCTGCCGGCAAGAAGAAGACCTGAATATGTCTCTCACGGTACGTTTCCCCGATGTTATGATTGCTTCCTTTCAGGCTGACCAATACAGGCGATCACTTTCTTCTGGAATGTATCAGACTTTTTACACTCGCGAAGTGACTTGTCCCTACTGCCTAGCTTGCTCGACAGTGTTCGGCAACAGGACGAAGCCCGTCGTACCATTCAGTCACATTCAAAAGAAGGTACCATACCTGCACTGTGGCTTCAAGTCTTGATGAACTTGTCCACCATCACTACCGACAACCGAGCAGAGCTTCGCAATTCTGCCGTCCAGACCATCCAGCGTATATTCGAGAATTATGTTGATCTGCTTTCATCAGAGGCTTGGATGCTCTGTCTACGTACCGTTCTTTATGGAATGGTTGAGTCCAATATTTCTGTGCAGAACTCCATTCGGGCCGAGTCTCGACGAACAGACGACATTATGGCTTGGAATGACACGACAAAGACCATGTTGGGCTCGATTAGCATCTTGATTTCACTGTACATGGACAAAGTCGAAGATGCCTCTAGGCTCGGTGAAGCATGGTCCGATCTGTTGGTTTACTTTCAGCAGTACTTTCGCTGTGGCTCGCATGCGCTGGGCTCGTCGGTCTTCAATACGATGACTGTCGTCCTGTTAAGGATTGAGAAGCCTCAGTTGTTAGGCTCTTCGCCTCTATTGAAGACGGCGACTGTTTGGAAGGACTACTTCAACCACCATGAGGCTTGGCCTGAGAGCGCAGAAGAGAACCAGGAGGCATTTGTGGCCTATGCAAAGGCTTTCAAGTCGATATACCGGCTCTCTCAGGATTCTCTCGATCCGGATCTTCCATCCATGCTCGGTAACCTCGAGGCTTGCATTGTCGATTCGGATGAAGTTGCCTACTCGTCGGATATCGACAGTATGACGCCTGTGCAGACGCAGGTGATGGAATGTCTCTCGATAGTTCGGTCGGAAAGTCCAGGGCTTCCCTCGTTTCTCATCAAAATGCTGAGTCGGTTCAGTGTTCTCCCGTACACGTCCTTGGAGGCAAACCCGGACAAGCGAAGCCCTACCTTTGTTGCACTTTCCAAGGCAGCTATGAGCCTTCTTCAATCTATCGCCATCAAACACATCGCGGATGAGGACATCTACGCAAGCGGAGCCTTTTTATCTGCCATAGCAAGTCTAGTAAAGCCGATCCAGGAAAAATACGTTTGGCAGCGTGAAGGAAAGCCTCCAGCCATCTGGCAAAAGGCCACTACCACAGCGCTTGCTGTGCTAGGGCATGGATTCGCGCACATGCCATCGCAGGAATTAACAGGCGAGGCCATCAAAGCGATCTGGAACCAGGTGGTTGAGATTGCCAGCGGCATCGTGGGAGCTCGGATCTCCCCGTCTACTCCTCCTCCCTCCTTGGAGAAGGACGAAGCTTTCGACGTCGATGCCTTCTCCAAGCTCCGCAACATGATCACTCTCTCTCTCGGCTCGTCGATGTTGTCAGACACACTTCGACGGACGTACACACGGAACCTCTTTGAGAAATCGGTTATTCATCAACCGATTGCGGGAGAAATTCCTGATCTCGTCACCGCGCCGCTCGAAGACTTGTACAAGGTTCGCTTCGGACACACGGACCAGCCCGAGCCAACGCTGCGGGTGGACATGGCATACGTGTGTCTATCGGAGCTGGTTTCTCTCGTGTCGGCACAAGACGGCTCGCCAGCACGCGTCAAGCTCGCCCAAGCGGCGGCTCCCTACCTTATTCTCCGCGCGGCACTGCCGCTCAGAGCATACATTGCAGACCATCCGCTGCGAGGACGCATGCCAGCGCCGGAAGCGCAGAGGCGGGAACTGCTCTTCGTGCTTGGGCAGCTACGCGCTCTGAGGAGCGAGCCGCTGGCCATCCCCAACGCGCCTGGGGTCCAATCTACGCACAAGAAGCATCTGCACCGGCTGTATCCGTTGCTAGTGCAGGCCACCAAAGTTGCGCGGAATGACGGAGAGGTGTTTGAGCACTTGGCCATGTTGACAGAAATGGTAGGTGAGGAGTTTGGACTGGAGGATGGGTGAGGGCGGGATGGGATGGAGGGCTTCGTTGCCCGTTGCATAGTTCTGGATCCTTTCGGTTAGCGTCTGGCTGGGTCCAGCCATAGTGAGCCAAAAAGCACATGCTCGACATAGACGTCACGTGCCCGTCCCAATAACTACCGAAGCCCCGTTGTCACGCAGCACGCTGGAGAGGCGGATAGCGATACCGGTGGGACACGCCAGCTTTGCTGCATGCCAAGGTGCCGCTGAGATGAGCCCCTTCCGCAACTGCCGCACCGTCGAGTGCGGCGTGATGCTCGACGACATTCACGAAGACGTTCGCGGGCGTTATGCCATATACGCAGTGCGCGCATCTGGTTGGGCATGGCTTTCTGACGGTGGCCCAGTTGAGCGGGCAGACGTCACCGTGGCGCTCCAGGACCAGTGGGCTCGAGGCGGCGAGAACAGGGGTATTTTCGCCCTCGCGTGCCTCGTGCCTCAAAACTTACGTAGTGTTCCTGCATTCGCCCGTGTCGCTTTTCTCCCTCTCCAAACACTCTGAGAACAACACGCCAATCCATTTCACGCCTCTGAACGGTGATTATCGCAACCAATTGCTCCGACGCCCTGCAAGGTACGCTTTTGTGCAGTCCCCCAGCGCTCGTTTGCGCTTTCACATGCTATCGAAGGCAGCACCCTGACATCGAGGCCAACCCAGAATTTTCCACCTCGTACACCGCCGACCCTAACCTGCAAAGACAGCAGCATCCCTTCACGTCATGGGCACCGAATCCTCCCCCTTCGACTCGATCCGCCACATTCCCCTGTACTATGACACCTCTGACTCCACAAGCTCGGCCCTGAGCCTCATACTCACCCTGCGCCCAGAATGGAGAGACACCAAGGACACCATCGAGTTCGTCAGGTTCACGGATGGCATCACGAACACGGTATGTTGCGCCGTTCCCTTCCCGATGGGCCTGGAACAGGCCCGTCCGGAGCCGTTGCTGATGTGGCGGTGAACAGCTCCTGAAAGCAGTCAACAAGCTCCCGGGGCTCTCCAAGACAGAGATCGACGACGATGCGGTTCTCATGCGCGCCTATGGAGAGGGCTCCGACGTCCTGATCGACCGCGAGAGTACGTCACCCCCTCCCCCCACGCCTGCGCTATCCCCTACCCCCCTGTGCTAACCCACGTGCTCGCAGAGGAATCGCTCGCCCACTCCCTGCTCGCCCGCAACGGCCTCGCGCCCTCTCTTCTCGCCCGGTTTGAAAACGGTCTCCTGTACAGGTACATCCAAGGCAGCGTGTGTGCGCCCGCCGACCTGCGCCGGCCGGAGATATGGCGTGGTGTGGCACAGAGGCTCGGGGAATGGCATGCAACGTTACCTATATCGAGTATCAGCAGCACATGCCCTACCCCAACACAGATTGCGCCCCATAATAAACGTGCTTCTCTCGCAGCCATGGCGGCATTGACACCAGGCAAGCCCATTCCGAATGTGTGGTCCACTATGCAGAAATGGATCCTCGCTCTGCCCACAAGCACCACTACCCAACGGAACCGCCGAGACCAGCTTCAGACAGAGCTGGAGTGGCTCACCAAACGCCTGGGCGACACGCCCGGCATCGGCGGTTCAAACCCCTTTGTCTTCGCCCATTGCGACTTGCTGAGCGGCAATGTCATCATCGAGCCCACGCCCTCGTCCGCCTCGGTTTCCCGCCGCTCGAGTTCGTCCGGCGGGTCCGAGGAGCTGGAGCCAGCAGCCGTGGTGTCGTTTATTGACTACGAGTACGCTACACCTGCGCCCGCATCATTCGACATAGCGAACCACTTCGCTGAATGGGGGGGCTTTGACTGCGACGTTACCGCTCTACCTACGCGCCATGTGCGCCGCGCTTTCTTGCGAGAATATCTTCAGAGCTACAGCTTGCATATGAGCCGAACCTACAAGGACTCGGACTTGGACGAGCTGTTCGAACAGGTCGATCAATTTCGTGGCGTTCCGGGTTTCTACTGGGGAATCTGGGCTTTGATCCAGGCTCAGATCTCTTTGATCGAATTCGACTATGCAAACTATGCTGAGATTCGACTAGGCGAATACTGGGCGTGGAAGAAGGAGCTTAGTGGCGAGAGGGAGAAGTCTGGCGAGCCGATGCCTGTTAGAGAAGAGAGATGGGCGCAAGAAGAATAGATGACGCGTGATACTTTTAATCTCCCAATTCCCCCCCACCCATTTTCCTTTCCCCAGACTCTGTCCATCATCCTTGTTTCCCCCCCTTTGCATCTCCTCCTCTCAGTGCTTTCCTGCGTCTTTGCATGGCACTTCCAAAAGCACCATCATTTCCCAAAGCACCAAGACTATTCCACGGAAGTCCCCAAGCGTTGCGGCTTGCGGACGGCGGAGCGAATCCCGGATTTCAACACCCGCGGGATCGTCCCTTTTTTCCCTTTTATTGGGCTAGCTTGCTCCCTGCATATCATTCATGGTGGGGCGAAGGAAGGACCAAAAAAATATCAACAGGTGCCCTGTGACAGTCGTGGCACGCAAGCATAGGCGGGGGTCTGAAAAAAAATCATCGGCTAGCGCTTGTGGTGACAGGTGTCAAATTTTGGAGACAAAAACCTTGGAGGGGTAATTCTGTAGCACATGGAGTTGTTTTAGCCTTCGTTGGTCGTGGGAGGTGTCGTCTTCAACAGATACCCTTGAATTTTTGGACGAGTTGTTCTTGTTTCTTTTTACGGTAATGGAGATGGAAGAGTAAAGGAAATGCAGATGCTAGTAAGAGAGTAGTAGACGACAATCTTGATGTAAGAGAGGGAAAATAGCATGAGAGAAGAAAACTGTTAGTAAGAAAGGCATGATAATAATTTGGAAACTCAAACTTGAGACCAGCGGTGGCATCTTTTTTCTGTGTGAGGTAGGTCCTAAAACTCAAGGGACGTGAATGCTGGTAGAAAGGGCAATAGGGTTTCTCGTGGTGAATGAAGGATCATAACATGAAACGGTGGAGCTTTATGGCAAGGGCGGGGTGGATATTAACATGTGAATTAACTTTTTAGCTTCTGATTCTCGTTTCATTGCGTCGTATAGTGGTGGTTGGCCCATCCCTCTCGCATTCTCTCGATGTATTATTGCCTGCTTGGTAGCGTTCCTCCTGTTCTCAGATTATCATTCTCCCATCCCTTCCCTTCGCACCCCCAAGCTCATTTCCTACGCAAAGGAAGAGTACAAACATGGATGGAATGAACAAAACAGACGTGGATATCGTCGCGGCAAAACAGTGTGGCCACCCTCCCAAAAAACAAAGAACCAAAACTTTTTTTCTTCTGCCACAGATTCAACCTCGGACTTCCTCCCCAGCCATTAACCCACTTCCTGTCAACCAGTCTACATCCCCCATGCCCAAGTTAAGTTCTGTCTGTAGCCCCCCCGCGCCATCGAGCCCGACATGCTCATCAAAGGAAAACGCCTCGCCCACAGCATCCAGGTTGAGTAAAGAATCGAAGTCACCATCGTCAAACTGGTGTGTCATAGGTAACGAGGAAAAGAGCAGTTCGTCGTCTTGGTGGTGGTTGATATTGGACGTAAAAGGATTCGATGGGAGATCGTGGTGGAATTTGGTATTGTTAGCATGATGATGGGTGTGTGAGGAGTGGTGGGAAAATGGGTTCGCGCTGGTCGAGTCTTGCTCCTCAGAGTGCGAATGCAGCGTCAGCGTTAGGTGGTCAGGCTGGTCGTGGTCTGATTCTGGGGGCGTGGACGCGAGGAAGGTTTCGAGTCTCCGGGCAACTTCTTCGTCGGTAGTGTTTGCGGTATTGCAGTCTTTCTCTAAGGCGTGCATGCTTGTGGTTCCATTGTCGGGAGGTGGGGTTAACGTTGAGCGGTACAGGTGTTGTGATTGTGCTGCGGCGCTAGACAGGTTCGCCATGTTGTCCAGACGCCGGCCGGCGTCAACAAGATCCTCGACAGTGGTTACAGGGGAAGGTTTGCCGAGCGGTGAGGTAATCGTGGAGCCAGAGGTCTGCGAGACCGTGGGCGCAATATGGATCCCAGCTTTGCGAATCGCGGCTTCGAGGAATGCGGTTGAGTAGTCTGCTGCTGCGTACAAGTCACGCAGTTTGCCCATCACAGCCATGCACTGGCAGAAGCCGCGTAAGCTAGAGCGCCGTGTTTCTTCCTCCGGGGCTTTGATATCGAGAAGGTGGATGATGATAGCCGGAAGCAGCACTGTGACACCCGTAGTGGGAAGATATTTGACGAGATCAACCGAGTCGAGACGCTGGGCTATCGACGTAATGGCTGAAGCCGCCCGTCTCACATTCCTCCGCGAGACGTCGAGGAGGTCAGGTCCAAGGGCTCCCTTTGACGGGCTGGAGACGGCGCCGCCTTGTGCTGAGGGCAGGACTTGCGGGCGGTGCAGCGCGGAAAGCGTTGTGAAGAAGACCATGTGCAGCAGCGCGCGATGCAGATCCAGGGGCTTCTCGCCGGACAGTTCGTCGGAGTATTTTGCTTCTTCTGGCAGCTCGTTGACCCACTTCTGCAACTCCTCATCGCAGGTTTTGACTTCGCTAGTCTCCGGGTCTAGTTTTTTCGGCAGCAGCATCATCGTCGTGCGGTCGTTGAGCAGACCTTGGTTGTTGTTCAGCACGCAATATTGCTTAGACAGCACGTGAGAGATGCAGAGACACAGCTTCGCCTTCTCAATGCACATGATGGCCAACTGACGCTGCATATCCACGTCCCTCGCTACGCGGCAGTCCGGCGGTAGACATGAGATGGAGTCTGGCAACGGGGCAAGCTCGAAATCATCGAGGGTGAGCATGGGAACGTCGAAGTCTTCCGTCTTTATCCGCGTGGGACGGCGCATACCCAGAGCGATAAGGCGGTCACGCATGTATGTCGACCACCAGATGCGCTTCCAGAGCTTGGTGCGTTTGGAGTCCATGTTGGTCTTATCCGGGTTGCGATGCAGACCGATCGTGTGGGCCACAGATGTCGCGACGCCCATCCAATGCCATGTATCTTTCTGGTCATCGGGAGTCTCATAGTAGTACGTTAGGAGCAACAAAGCTTGTACCAGAGATACGCGATCAGATTCGTAGTCGAAGTCGTACAGAACCTAATCAGCATGGTTAGCCCATGTTACTCAAAATCAACTTCTGCATGTGTTATGTTGGTTGCTGTATTCACATGCGAATCGTTGGCCAAACCGTCCAACGACGGTCATCCCGAAATTGACAAGGCAGCTCGGCCGAGGAAAAAGTAAAAAATAAAGTCAAGTTTAGCTTACCCTGGTCTTTTGAAAGAAGTCTTTGCGAGCTTCCTTTCTCGTCACGTAGCCGGCTGTGCGCAAGTGGTGCATGCCAACGAAGGCCGAGCCGGCGAACATGACGGCTTGGAAGAGGATCAAGCTGACTTTCCCGAGGCTTCCGTCGGGCTGGTCAATCACGGTCAGGAAGTCGTGCAGATCCAAAAGCGGCATGTACGGATGCACAAATTCGACGTAAGCTCGTAGCATCTCATTTCGGAGGGTCGTCTTTGGGATCGTCAGGGCGCCTTTTTTCTCCAGATACGAGACCTCATCGGGCCCAATCCTGGCAGGAAGTGGCTTGATGAAGAGTGGCAAATCTGCGACGGTGAACTTGGAGCCCATGTTGCCAAAGGCCGTGAACGGCAGAATAGGCAAGCCATTGTTGGACGTCGAATTGACCGACAGGCGGCGGTGAAGCTCGGAGAAGCTGTGCGTGAAGCTCAGACGGTTTCCATGGCTCTGATCTGTCAGACTGTCAGCGCATGTGATGTCGCAAATTTCATCCTCGTTCTTGAACCTACAAATCGAGTGCGGCACATGCTCGTCCAGCCGCGGTTCTGCCTCATGTGACAGTCGCGACGAGGCTGAGCTTGGCTTGTTCAGGCTCTGCACGCCGTCGAGGGCCTCGCGCGAGGCGAGCTTGCGAGTAGAATTTGCGGCGGCTGAGGAGGCGATGGTGGGCTCTGCATGGCTGTGGTGCTGGTGTTGGTCGTCGTCCTTGGACCATTTCCTAGGATGCAAAGTCAGCCGTGGTTCAAGCGCGGCCAAAATGTGGCCGGTGATGGCTAAGCACGCAGCCGTGACAGGTTCAACGCGCAAAGGTGGCGAACTGCCTAGCGAGGGGCCGACCTCGAGAATGACCTCTCAGGAAGAAGACCCATGCATGACCTCGCATGACGACACTGGAACGATTGTTGCGAAGCTGCGCGGAGAGATGGAGCTTTTTCGGGAGGGGGCCCATCGGCTACTGGACGGTACTGACTTTTTCCTTCTGCTCTCCGAGACGATGCAGTCGACCTCGTCCAACCTGCAATTCGTGCACGGCGCGCCGTGCTCGGTGACATTGCACCGCACCTTCCGCGCTCGACAGCACTGGCATGCCTTGGATGCCCTCCTCTTCACTGAGCGTCCAGCGGGGTGTCCCTCGATTCCGGCTTGGGCGGCTTTCCGCTTGGGCGGCTGTTGCAACTCTTGATGGTCAGACGGCGAACCTGAGCAATCCGACATGGCTGTTTGTCGTCCGGGGGGATATCGGCCAAGCGTGAGGAAACGAGGGAGATATTGGAGCTGGGCACGCGCGAAGGGCACCAGGGGGACGCTCTGATTATGTATTTCGCCATTGTGGATTCCAGGTGAGGCCTAATCGGGAACTGGCCCCTTCACGCGGCTCGCGATTCACTCTGCTGCGAATATCCCTCATGCCAGGCCTCGTCTCCGGTGGGGATCACTAGTGCGTGCTAGTGGTACCCCAGGCCCCAGACTCCAAGGGCTCGGATTATCGGCGCCTTCGTGCTTGGCTACACACGCGCCGGTGTTTCTCGGATGGGCTCGGGACAAGAAATCCGTTAACGGTCACAATGCGTCGCTAGACGTCAGAGAGCCCTCGCTCGTGCGGATATCACCGCCACCTTTCAGCTCGAGTGCGTCAAACATGCCGCGGTTGTCGGAGAGTTGTGTGCGTGCTGCGTGTTGCCGCTTCGCCAGCCCCCTGCAACGCGTGCACAACGGAGAATGAGGTTTGCCCTGACGACAGCACACGTCCATTTGCAATCGAGTTCCACAGTAATGGGAGTGCTGGCCCAGCTCAAGCCCGGGTCATGTGCCTGGCCGTGATGCATCCGTCGTTGGAGCTGGAGCCGCTCGAGCATTTATGGACCTCTTCCGGATGAGGATACCCCATCGGCAATGCGCTATTGGTCTCGACCCTCTGCAACCCGCAACGAACACCCCAGCGTGCGTGCCCACAGCCGAGTTGCTAGCCGGCACACAGAGACAACGGTGTCAACAAAATTGCGAACTTGTCCTCGAAAGGAATACCGAGCCCAGCAATCCACGTCCTCGCAGGCATAGCGGCACTCGGTGGTTGCCGCACTAGAATCATCAAATGCCCACCTGACGAGAGCGCTGACCGCTTCGTAGACGGCACATGAGGTGCACCTAGGAAGAAGAGGTTGATGATGCTGCGATGAGCGTTGGAGAAAAGCCCTCCTTATCTCGGCTCAAGACCCGGGGCAAAGGCAATCCAGGGACGAATAGATGAATACGGCAACGAAATCTCAAGGGCGAGCGAACAAGGAACGTGTGGGGCAAAGATGCTGATCTTGGAGACACCCTGGCACTGGTTAGGACACCGCGATTTTGCGGGGAGCACGAGCGGTGAATTTTCGGACATGACTTCAGCTCCCCGCTGTGTGGCTTAAACTTTCATCCTTTTCCCCTTCCTTTGCTTCACAGCCTTTTGCTTCTTGCAATACGTGCAGTGTGCTGGATGGTGTGACCCCTGCAATTGCGATCATTCCATCACATCATCCTCCTGAGGCAAATTTCGACGAGCGAAAAGCAAACAATTCCAGCGTGGATGGCGTCTATCGCCAACCTTGGAATGTCAAACATGTCGCACACGATCTTGACATCTGTCGGCGTTCCGACTCCGGAAGCTTACTCCCTGGCCAGTCTTGAGTCGAGTCGTGATGAGCTTTGCAGGGCCACGGACTCGATTGCGTCTGCTCTAACCAGCCCAAGTAATTCGCCGACATGTTAAGTCCAACATCCAGACCCCGGTGCCTCCAAATGCGATAAACGACACACGGACGAACATGATCCTCCGTCGCTCTTGGTGTGTGACGTCCAATGCCCGTTGCAAAATTCACGATAGTCGTTGACGACTCGCCATCTCCACCCCAAACTACTCGCACTCCCTTACTCATCCTCATGCCCATCACTCAAAAGAGACCAGGCCAGCGTCGAATCTCAGACTTACCAAGCAAACTCGATCAGCTGCAGATCCAATCTCGCAAAGTGTGTGCCCTGGGGGAAAGGGCACGGGGAAAAGAACTAACCCGCACGTATACGCACACGACGACCAATTCGGTGCATGCATGCATCGTGGGGAATGCCGGAGGACGCTGGGCAGGGATGTTGACGACGACATCGGGCAAAGTCGGCATACGTGTGAGTGCCCGACTTCACGCACGCGGAGGTATGCATTGAGCATTAATAAATGCCAACACCTTGATGTACTCAGCGTGAGTGTTGCTGATGGGGATTGGATCGGATGCATGTAAAACGCTCAGTACCACATTGGACGAAGCAGGCAAGAACAATGTAATTACATGTATGGAGCTGCAATCCACCATCAGGATTCTATTTCCAAAATGTGTCTTGCTAATCGATATGCGGGACATAAATCCTACCGAATGACGTGCTACATGTTAATTTGCCTGTTATTTTTTAGGTTCCCTGTCGCTCCTGGTACTCAGCCACCAAAAATTCGGAGATTTTGGCCAAACACAAACGAAACGGCATCCATTCACTCTCACATGAAGGGAGGCCGTACACATGGTATCATGATAAGCAAGGTAGAAGCAATCAATTCCAAATATTATAGTACAGAAGCAGGCAAGACCAATATCGATATTACCTCACTATTTCGTGAAGCTGCTTTTAGGGTGAAAAAAAAAAGGAGACAGCAGACAGAGCTCTCACCTGAACTGAAGGAAGAATATCGGATGCAGGTTGTAGACTAAATGGATGGGATGGGACCATACCTGCTATAGAGCACCAGACACGCGACAAGCCCATCCATGTGAATGCTAGAACTGAAGTTGAACTAGTCCTCTTCGATTTCGCCCTCTTCGCTGCCGGATCGGAGACCGGGATCTTCCTTTGGTGGTTCCTGAGCTGGAGTCTTTGACCTACGATCACGGGGTGGAGAAAACTTAGCTCGCTACCAAAAGTGTTAGCAAACTTCAATCAAGTATTGGCCCCTAAGCCGCTTGTAACTGACCTTATTGTCGCGCCTGGCCGACGCGGACTCGTTGCTCTCCCGTCGACGCCTCGCTGAAAGCGGACGCGGCTCTCCTCCATAGTCCAATTCACTGACACTTCGCTCCCGTGGATCTGCCCTGCTAACATACGATCGTTCACGTTCCACCTCACGCTCGCGTCGCTCACGAATGTAGTGATCGCCACTGCCCTGGCGGGACCGTTCATATCTATGCTCGTCGCGCTCGCCTCGCTCGCGGTCACGGCGGTAGGGTGGCGACAGGCCGGTGCTTTCGTTGTTGCGGTACCGCGCTTCTCTGTCTTGCTGAGCTAGTCTACGCTCGGCGGCGTACGGGTCTTGTTCAGGTGAGCGGGTACGCGTACGATGACGTCGGTGGGAGTCAGAATTGCCGTTACGATACTCACGATCTCGTTCTCGCCTGTCTCTATCCCCACGGTCGCGAGGATCACGCCTGCTTCGCTCGCGACGGTCGCTCTCCTTCTCCTTCAGTCGGCGAATGTACTTGTCGAAAACAGACTGGCGAAGCGTCTCCAACTTTAGCGCGCGAAATTCATCAGTTTTTTCGACACGAAGGCGTGTCGTTTCCCAGGTGTCACTGGCCGCAACTGGCGGGTCTAGATGCTTTAGCACTGAACGAAGGTCATCCATCGCATGGCGCTCATTATGTTCGACGTCGCGGCGCTCTTCCTCCTCCCGCTTCTTGACCTTAGCAATCACGTAAGCGTATATGCTGCTCATTGACGAGTCGTCAATATTAGTGGTACGCGGATCAGTTCGCATGACTCCTAGGAACTCCTCGAAAGTAGTTGCTGTCACAACTTCGAAGCGTTGTTGCTAATTTCACCATTAGTAAGAAATTTTTTGAAGGGGCTAGAAAGGGTGAACTGACCTCTAGTACGTCGAGCGCATAGCGACGTAACGTACGGAACTTTCCTTCTTCTTCTTCAAGTACATCCCAGAAGAGCTCAAGAGGCGTTGATCCATTTTGACCTAGCATTGCAAGGAAGCGCGGATCATCTTCGATGATAGGGTGAATTTCCTTCCACTTGGTGCCAGCCTTCAGCCTACCATTCCCCTTCAATTCATTGAGAAGAACTTTGAAAGCATCTCGGTTCTTGCGCTCAACGCGGTATTTTGCGCGTCGCTCTGATTGAACTCGGTCATTGTGCTCTCGCTGAAGCTGTTTGATGTGTTTCTGGAACGAGGTCAGAACCTCCAACCGGCTCAGAGATTGAAACTGCTTGCTGTTGAACTGTTTGTTCTCTTCAAGCCTCTCTTCAGCAGTGTGCCAGCGTGTGAAGGGCTCGAGTTCAAGGTCATTCAACACATTCGTCAATTCCTCCAGAGCAGATCTCTTGTCTTCAGATTCTTTCTCCACATGAGCTCGCTTTAGTGAGACAATGTATTCCTCAAACAATTGCCGCCGCTCGCTGTCGTCCTTGGCCGCGCGGAAAATGGACTCGTCCTCGATTATGGGTAGTGCTGTCTTCCAACGAGTATAGTGCACGATCTCCGGGTGTGAACGTAGCATTGCCGTAAAATCTAAGCGCATCTTTGCTTGCCGCTCCTGTTCCTTATTCTTTTCCTGCGCGCGAAGCTCCTCGCAGTACTTCTTGAAGGCCTCATGACGCTTCTCGGGTTCTGGGATTGCCCGCCAGTTAGGGTCCTTGATGCCGGCGCGCATTGCTCGGGTCCACTCCCAATCTGGTTGGACTTTTAGTTGCTTTAGAACCTTCATGAATGCAGCCTCTGCTTCCTCAGGGCTCGAGAATTGGAGCTCGACTGAGGACCCAAAAGCAACGGTACTTCGATCGCCCCCATATCCTGCTTCACGATCGCGATCGCGATCGCGGCGCTCCGGAGGTTGGTAATTGTCGCGCTCATTGTGTCTGTCGCTGTATGCGGGCATGTGCGATGTAGGACCAGCGGCCCATGTTGGAGCTCTTCAAGTGAGTTAGCATACTGTGCCGGCCGCTCAAGGCCTCTGTGAACTTACGGGGCAGCAGCAGGTCGCTGAGGTGGCTGCTGAGCCTGCTGAATACCTTGCAGGTTCTGTTTTACGATATCAGGGACACTCCATGTTGTCTCCTTCGTGCTCGTGTTATGCCAATAGGGCTTGCCTTCTGGGTTTTTGTACTCTTTCCAAGGAGTACCCAAGAGCGCACGCTGTGTTATCAAGTCAGTCGCGTAGTTTCAATAGTTGGGCAAGGCAATGCATACTTCGTTATCCGACATCATCTCGGCGGGCTTGTCCCATTGGGTCACGCGCGTGGCGGGGTTGTAGTAGTAGACACGTCCATCCTCCATCTTTGCCTCCTGCCAGACGACAGGCGGCGCGCCGGGTGGGAAGCCGTTCATGATTGCGCGTGGTGGTGTTGAAGCAATGGATGCTGTGTCGCGGTGGATGTCTGTTGAGAGTTGAGGTGCAAGGAGCGCAATCTGCCAAAACTTTAGGCGGCGCCTGCGCCGGGGTTCTTCCGGTTAGACTTGGCACGCTAAATCACCGTGCACGTGAAGCTTGATCTCTGGAATCACTCATTTCAGCCTCCTGTTGTACATTCACTAGTGAGAGGGAGGTAATGGCTGCAAGCTCGACAGAAGGCCAGCCTCGCGGAAGTGCTGAATTCGTGGAAAGCTCTGTGCTGGAGGCCGTCGTGCCTGCGGATTCCTTCGTCGACATCGAGGACGAGCTTGACTCGTGGGATGGCAGCGTCGAAGAGGAAGGGAGCGCTATTTTGCCATTTATCCCGCAGAGACAGGTTCTTCTCTTCGGTAAGAGCTCATGAAGGCCAGAAAAACCTGCGCCAAACCTCTTACTTATGCATAGGTGTATAGATGAACTCGTGCCAGTCTACGTTGTCTTCCGGACGCCCCTGATAGAGGATGTCACTCTGAAATCATATCTCGCCAGATTGGCCATCACCCTGGAAGTATTCGCCTTCAGTACTGTACCACAGTCGGAGTCAGAGGGGAAAGGTCCACCCCCAAAGGAGCTGATATTTTCCGAAACCATCAAAGACTCCAATGAGCCGATTATCGTTCGGTGCGAGGACGAAGCTAGTCCTCATATCTACATTTCTTGGAAATTAGAAGTCTTCATATGTAAGAGCAGCAGTAACAATAATGCAGCCCTGCATCTGACCATGAATAGGTCGACCGCGAGGAAGATTTCTCAAGCCTGCTGTGTATTTCCACCCTACGGCATCCTTAAAACCCGCTGAAAGGGCCAAGAGAAATGTTCTGGACGATGAGTATCTCCCAAGCAAAGTTCCAACCGCACTCAACCTCCTTCAGTCATTCGAGAACGACCCTGCCCTATCCGGGACTCATCCTCGGCTGTCTGCATTGCGTATTAGTAGGATTGCGCCCACGGCACCTGTTGCTAAAGAGATGACTCGCCCAATCCGGAACGGCCAGCGGCGACTGTTCCGAGCATTACCTGCCTTGATATGGCGTATGAGATATTCAAAGCCGTCATCTTCCCTAAGTGATATGTCCCTCATAGCATCCCTGGACATTGAAGTCGCCCATGTAACAGGTTACAACATCGAAATCGCCAGCATTCAATTCTCCCTTCGAGGGGGTCGCGTTGAGACAGTAGCTGGCCACACTGGAACTCCCGCAGTCCATAAACCGGGAGATCAAGTCACATACTTGTACAAGGTCATACCAGACTTGGCGGCAGACGGTACACCCTCACTTGGAAGTGAGGGACACGTCCTAACAATGAACCTCAACGGCAAAGCATTAATTTCAGAAGAATGTCGTCCAAATATTGCAATCGAATGGAAGACGGGCGTCGACTTCAGCGTCGAATATAGCGCCAATATGGTCAAAGCTGCTCATCGACTTAGCAACCCAGCTGCCCAGCCGCCCAAGCCATTGAACCCCGATTCTCTCCCTACTCACGACAGGCCAGGAGACGACCCAGCGAATAAGATCATCAATGTCACACTCACTATCACAGGACCGCCTCAGGTTCACGTGGGTGAAATCTTCCATTGGGTTGTGTTCATCGTGAATCGGTCAGACAAAACCCGGAAGTTGGCTGTATTGGTTATTCCGAAGCGGAAGCGAGACATGGACAGGCACAAGTCGCATCCTTCAACCTCGTCGGCTGGAGGGATCCAGCGTGGTGACAAAAATATTCTTTTGGCAAGTGCCGTAGTAGACGAGAATGTCGTCTATGCAAAGCAGAAGCATTCGAGGACAGAGGTAGCAGACCTGATCTGCTTGACGACGGACGTGAGGATAGGGTGAGTGCTTCTCTTGGCAATGAAACTCATTCAGTAACATCCTCTAACGAGACTTCCAGGCATTTGGCTCCTGGTGCATGTTATACAGCCGAACTCAAGTTCTTGGCACTTTCTTCTGGCGTACTCGCGGTCGATGCCGTTCGTATAGTGGATTTGGTGACACAGGAGGCTTCGGACGTTCGTGACTTGCCTAGCGTGATCGCTCGAGAGAAGGAGGCATAAACAGACTCCATGATGAATGATTCTTGACTTCTACTTTCCACTTCGTCATGGCTGTTTCATGAAGCACTGAGGCTTGCGTCAGAGACGGTTCAAGAAGCTTCAAAGACATCTCTTCGGTGCAGAATAGAGGAAGATGGGTTTTTGACACAATGTTATATACTATAATCTACGCTATTATATAGCAGCGATTTCATCTCTAGGCTGAGTCGTTCTCCAAAATGTGAGGTATTTGCGGTTTTGTCTGTCTGTGAATAGCCACCTGAGAATGCAAAGCCGCAAAAGAGAAATTGCTATCTAAGAGATAGCAGAAATTGAACAGCGCAAACCACATTTAAATCCCGGCACGAATGTTTATGCTACACATTGGTCGATGTCTCGGAGCATTGAACGTCGTGTCTTTGATCTAATTCGCCGGGGAGTTCATCATGCGACTCCGCCTCACGCTTGCCGCCGAGACCTCCGACTTTACTGCTGTGTGGAAAGCCAGCTGTATCAACGACCCTGCCGCTCCCACCTTATCGCAACATAAGAAAAGGAAAGATTGCGCATCTGCAAACCACCACCCTGGCCTCTGCGTGACAAGTGGCTGTTGCGACACACGGACCTACTGCCCTTTGACCGCGAACAGACGTCATTGTCCTCACGCCCTCACGCCCACGACCCACCCGCAACGATGGAAAACACACGACGTCGCGTCCTCTACCAACTCAACAGCCGCTGGATCTATGGCAAGATCGTGAGCAAGCCTTTCTATATACCATGAGGACAGTGCTGATCAGGGCACTTGCCTTACAGCCTCTACTACATGCCGCCGTATTCCTCCTCCAAATGGCCGCAGTCTCTCTTTTAACCCGCAAGTTCAACTCCTACTATTCACGCCGACCAGGTGAGATACCCCGAATGCCTGTACACATGCACTGTATCGCTTACGCTATTGTCACAGTTCTCACCACGATGATCACCAATGCCGTACGTATCCTCTCCTGCTCTCGCCACCGGACACCGCACTCTTGCAACAGGTCAATTTTGGAGTGCATCCCCATACCGGCCATACCCACGCTGTCGCATACGCCAAAGAATACAGGCTTACAATGTGAATTAGATACTAGGTGGCATTGCAGACACAGTAGCCCAGACGTTAACCGCGATACGGCAGCGCACGAACCGCAAGGGTGGAGCTGGCAAGGATGACTTCCTCGCAATCGAGATCCACGAACTCGACAAGAGGAATCCATGGCCCGCCGGCGAGATCATTCCCGATTCGAAGCGACTCCCTCCGCCGTTCGACTTCGAACGCTTGACAAGATTCATGGCGTACGGTTTCCTGATGGCTCCGATACAGCACAAGTGGTTTTCGTTCTTGTCGGCGACTTTCCCAATCACAAAGACATCCGCTATGGTACCTGCGCTGAAGCGTGTGGCATTTGATCAGTTTTTGTTTGCTCCTGCCGGTAGGTTGTATCTACCCTCTACCGGACATCGCCTTACTCTTTTCAGGTCTGGCAGCTTTCTTCACATTCATGACGATTGCCGAGGGTGGAGGAAAGCGCGCAGTCACACGAAAGTTCCAAGACGTCTACGTCCCAGCCCTCAAGGCCAACTTCATGGTGTGGCCTTGTGTTCAGATACTCAACTTCCGAGTGATGCCCATCCAGCTCCAGATCGTAAGCTTCCTCTCTACCGCATAATGCATCCCAACATGCTAATAGCATCGCTAGCCCTTTGTTTCCACCATCGGTATTGCTTGGACGGCCTACCTTTCCCTCACAAACTCCGCCGAGGAGGCGTAGAATGCTTCTCGTACATTACCTTGAATTTCCCTCCATAATACATAGCTTGGTCACGGCCAAGCATCTTTGCATTACCTTTGAGCTTTTCGCGCAGTGTTTGCATGGTTGGAGGTCAATGGGCGTTTTAAGCATGATCGTGGCGCTAGGGTATCTGTTTCAGAAGGTGTTCCTTCATCCGCTATCTCTGTCATCGTTTTGGGTCCATAGAAATCCTTCAACCTCTGGAAACAGAATTTTGAAAATAGGGTGATGTGTTTTGTCCGAACGGAAGAGAAAAGTGTTTTAGCTTCTCGGCCGCGGGAGCATAATAGCGGCATCATAGCCGGAGGAGAAAGCTTTGATACAACAATTTGGAAAAAAAAAAAGTACCCATTACTGTTTCTCATTACGGGTTCTCATTACGATGACCCATGTCTGATAGCCTGCTAGCTATACATAACAATTGTCCGGTATTCCAGCGTTCTCATGGCCCGTTTGAGGCCAACGTAGAGAAGCAGGGTGAAAGGAACGATCCGGCCCGACGCAGCCCTATTATACGAAAGAGGGTACTACCAACCCGAGGTCATGCTAGGGGGTAGGTAGCAAGAAAAGGTAGTATCCACTTGCTTTTCCGCGAAATTTGATAAGGGCTGGATTTGTTCTCACGCACTCACCCCACCCCGCCGCGCCTGAGCTGCCCCGCTATCCATGACATAAATCCATTCAACAAACAACACCCAACTCCTCCCACGTCAGAATCTGCAGCCTCTCCGACGTAAGTGGCCATTGTCCCTCACCAATTCGTTCGAAAAGCAACTACTTCCCTCCATCTCGCGTCTTTAAAAGCTCCGTAGAGCTGTGAACAGACCTTGCAACCCATAGTACCCACACCCAACATGTCTCTTTCCAACAAGCTCTCCATCAGCGATGTTGACGTCAAGGGCAAGCGCGTCCTTGTCCGTGTAAGTTCTCGGTTCTTCAGGAAGGAGATTGAAATACGCTCTAATGACAAATATCGTAAAGGTCGACTTCAACGTCCCCCTCGATGGCGACAGGATTACCAACAACCAGCGCATCGTCGGTGCCCTCCCAACGATCAAATATGCGATCGAGAACGGAGCCAAGTCTGTGATCCTCATGTCGCACCTCGGGCGGCCCGACGGAAAGCCAAACCCGAAGTACAGCCTCAAGCCCGTCGTTGCCGAGCTCGAGAAGTTGCTAGGCAAGAAAGTCATCTTTACCCACGACTGCGTGGGCAAGGAGGTCGAGGACACGGTGAACAATGCTAGTGATGGGCAAGTTATCCTATTGGAAAACCTGCGCTTCCATGCCGAGGAGGAGGGAAGCTCCAAGGACGCGGAAGGCAAGAAGGTCAAGGCGGATAAAGCGAAGGTGGAGGAGTTCAGGAAGGGATTGACTGCTCTTGGGGATATCTATATCAGTGCGTGCTCGCGCAGCGGCTCCGAGGACTAGCAAAGCTAATTGACCGCAGACGATGCTTTCGGTACCGCGCACCGTGCTCACAGCTCCATGGTTGGCGTCGATCTCCCGCAGAAGGCTTCCGGGTTTCTGGTCAAGAAGGAGCTTGAGTACTTCGCCAAAGCTCTCGAGAACCCCGCCCGGCCCTTCCTTGCCATCCTCGGTGGCGCCAAGGTCTCAGACAAGATTCAGCTCATCGATAACCTGCTCGGAAAGGTCGACAGCCTGATTGTCTGCGGAGGCATGTCTTTCACATTCAAAAAGACGCTGGAGGGTGTGTCCATTGGAAACAGCTTGTTTGACGAGGCTGGCAGCAAGACCGTGGGGGATCTGGTTGAGAAGGCGAAAAAGAACAACGTCAAGCTGGTGCTTCCAGTCGACTACATCACTGGCGACAGCTTCTCCAAGGATGCCAAGACCGGATACGCCGAGGACAAGGACGGCATTCCCGACGGCTGGATGGGTCTCGACTGCGGAGAGAAGTCGTTGGCTTTGTACAAGGAGGCTATCGATGATGCCAAGACCATCCTCTGGAACGGGCCTCCTGGTGTATTCGAGTTCGATGCCTTTGCGAACGGCACAAAGAAGACCATGGAATACGCGGTGAACGCTGCGCAGAACGGCAAGATTGTCATCATCGGTGGAGGCGACACTGCGACTGTTGCGGCCAAGTACGGCGTAGAGGACAAGCTCTCGCACGTCTCCACCGGCGGTGGTGCCTCCCTCGAGCTGCTGGAGGGTAAAGACTTGCCTGGTGTGTCTGCTCTGTCAAGTAAGTAGATCACGATCGGATGATCATATAAAGTGGCTCAACATAAATGGGAAGGATCGTCTTCGAGGTTATGATGCATGTTATTAGCTCTGTCCAGGTTCAATACAATTCAGTTCGACTAGTGTTCAATCCGAGCGGGTCCACATCCGCATTCCCTCGTCGTGAGCCTTCCACGCTTGTGCCTGCGCCCTCACGTCCTCGTATGCTTGTAGCTGTTTCTGCGCTGTCCAGGGCATACCAATCGTAACCTATTGTGTCTTCCAGAAGCGCCTCTGCTTGATTCCCTGTATTGTGAGATGGGTCATCATTTCTGGGCCAGCTTCTTCAGCTCCTCCCTATCATCCGTTAGCCCTACTCCCCAACTACTGGCAAATGGATCCCACTGACCTTAGCTGCACTGCAAAGTCCTCGTTCGTGTCGTCATCGTCCCAGCTCTCCTCCCACAAATGTGTGTTGCCGCCTGGGATCTGTGTTTCCTCCTCGGACCAGTCTATGCACACCATGTCAGCTTCTGAACCATTTATTCTATCCTGTTTGGACCAGAGCGTATAGAGCGAGGGATGTGCGCACCCTCGATGGGGAAATCCTCGAACTCATCGTCCTCCTCGAGTGATGCGGCGGGCTTCTTCTCCGGGACAGCTTCGCCATTCTTGGGGTCCGCGACGGTGGTCTTGCTGGGTGCAGTGGCGGCCATGGTGAGTGTCTGGTTGTGTAGTTTGGTGAGAGATTTGGGTGGTGTGGTTGGTTCGGTAGGAGTGCAAGTGCAAGTGCAAGTGGGTGCAGAAGCGTGTGAATGCGATGCGGCTCTACAAGCGGAGGTCTTGGCGATATCTTTGTCACGTGCTTTACTACATGACCATAAAAACTTCGTATTCTCGGACGAATTCTTTCATGAATGCGAGGCAAAGTTACGATTCGCTCTGATCAGATTTCAAGCAGCATTGCCCCGACGGAGATGGTCAGGGCTATCACCGCCGGCAATAACGAGGTTGGTGACGTACTTCTTCGTCCTCCGAGCGGAGCGGGCGGGAACCTGTAAGCAAGGGGTGCCCGTCTTCACGGGTCCACATAATCGGCTCCTCTACGCCGCAATCTAGCTCCTCGAGCCTCACTTGGGTTTGACATACTCGGCAGTTAAGTACTGCCCCATTCCCTTGTCTCGTCCTCCTTCTTTTCTTTCTTTCACTTCAACTTCTCCCCACCTCAACACCCCGCGAACTCCGCAAGATGCTAAGGGTCGGAGGCTGGCTCGGCGGGCGTAAGCCGCATGGCCAGACAAGGAGTTTGAATGCTCTAGATGAGCTTGCCCAGAGTACATTTACCTTCTCGAAGTTGTAGGGGATTGATAGCTGACTATTATTCACAGTTGAGGATGCAATGGCCGGTGCGACTTCTTGACTCCTCTATACAATCCCGTGTATCTACCCGAAACTGATGTCACACGAGCACAGCGGTGACCTACATAATGAACGACGACGTCGACGCCGCAGAAGCACATCTCACCAAAGGCAATTCGCCGTTCCATGTGGTGCGCCCCGGCTGCCAGAAGGCTGCGGCAGCAGTCAACATGTACCAATCGGCTTACATAAGCGCAGTTAGGGAAGGGGTTAGTGACGTTCATGAGGGCCACGCTTGGATTTGAGCAGGATATTATGCGCGAAGGTATGGAGAATACTTTCGAGTGATTGACTGTGGTTGATAGGTGGTTCTAGCTTCCCAGATGCTCGCCGACGCGGAGAACTCCGCATACGAGTCGCAGAGACGAGCACACCGGACCCCGCACGCATATCAATCACCCATATATCCTCCCGGGACCGAATACGCAGTCTGTCAGGCGGAAGCGCAGCTCCTGAGCGCCATCGTTGGGGTGCTGAACGAGAGCTTGACCGAGGCTATCAAGGGCTTTTACAAGCTGAGAAAGGCGTTTCTGACCTTGGAAAGCATTATGGATGCCGAGAAAAAGTTTATAAGACAACAAAGTACCAGTAGTCTCAATTCGACGGGCTCGGATCCATCGTCTAGTCGTACTAAACCGATCGCTCCGGAAGCTAAGTCAGCAGCGGCGTCGACGCCGAGCGTGAATAATACGGAGAAGGTTGAGAAAAAAGAGGGGATCAAGGATGAGGATGATGACGACGAGTTCGACTTCATCGATGCAGATGAGGAACACAAGGAAGCTGAAACACCTGTAGAGTACATGGGCCATGTCGCCGTTCCAGCTGACAAGGGCGAATTCGTCGAATTGGACAGCTCAAAGAGACGACTAGATATAGCATCTAGCACAGCGTCCAACCTACCCGCCGGTTCTAAGCCCGACGAGTCAATACCAGACGCCATCGATGACTTCGAAAATCTCACGCTCTCCAACACGATTCAAGAAGACGAAGACATTTCTCACTACGGAGACCACCCTGTGGATGTCTTCATCATCTCAGGCTCAAACTTTTGTTTCGGAATCCTCCTCCTCCTGATCTCTCTCGTGCCGCCAGCTTTTTCCACTTTGTTGAAAATAGTGGGTTTCAAGGGCGACCGAGAACGCGGCATAAAAATGCTCTGGCAAGCCTCGAAATTCCACAACATCCACGGCGCCATGGCCGGCCTCGTTCTATTCGGATTCTATCACGCCGTTGGGTTTTGCGATATCATTCCACAAACTGGCCAAGGCTCGTACCCGAAAGCGAGATGCAGTGCACTACTTGCTGATATGCGGAAGCGTTATCCGAATTCGCATTTGTGGCTCATCGAAGAAGCGCGCATGATGGCTACCGAAAAGGAGCTGGAGAAATCCGTGGAATTCATGAATAATGCTTCCGAGACAAAGCTCAAACAGCTCGAAGCGTTAAGATGGTTTGAGATGAGCTTGAACAGGATGTATCTCCATGACTACGAAGGAACTTCCACAGCCTTTGAGAGGTGCGTCGTGTTGAATAGCTGGAGTCACGGTCTGTATTATTACATCTGCGGCACAGCACATCTCGAGCTTTACCGCAGAAACAAGACTCTCGATCCCGAGGAAGCGGCCGTCCAGAAAACGAAGGCAGAGGCATTCTTCAAAAAGGTAGCGCCAAATACAGGCCGAAAACGCTTCATGGCCAAACAACTTCCCTTCGACGTCTTCATCAACCGCAAAATTACGAAGTGGGAAGCCAGAGCTAGAGAATGGGGCTGCGATTTCGTCGACGCCATCGGCGTTTCCCCGCTCGAGGAAATGATATACTTCTGGAGCGGCGCGAAGAAAATGCGCAACAACCACCTGCAAAAATCCCTCGACAACCTGGCCTGGAGCGAAAGCAAAGAGAATCCGTACTGGGAAAAAGAGGACCTGGATGAAAAGGGTGTCTTGGCGCTTCTGAGAGCTGCGACACTGAGGAGTATGGGGGATACGGTGCAGGCGAAGAAGATCTTGCAGGAAGAGATTCTAGCGCACGATAGGACATTGTTCAGAGGGCCAAACAAGGATTCTTGGACCGCGCCGTGTGCGAGATACGAGATGGCTGCGAATTTGTGGAAGGAGGCGGATGAAGGTGCTAAACCAGAGGACCACAGGGATTTGCTGGAGGGGTGTAAGGTGTGGTTGGAAGAAGTGGCGAAGTGGGAGAGCTATGATCTAGATGCAAGGTACGTTCCGAAACCCCCTGGACAATTGTGGGGTATGGTATGCTAATGCGGGAAATAGGATTGGAATGAAGGTCACCACGGCCAAGGTTACCCTTCGAAGGTATGGCGTGGAGATATGATGACCGTAAAACCATTGCTCAGGTGGGAATGTAATATCATGGGTGATTTGTTATGATATATGATAGGCCGAGGCATTGTGAAAGCATATAGAAATACGACATTAGAGCTCGAGGCTTATTTCAGGGCGGTGTCTTCAAAAATCACACTGGTTCGTGTCAGTATGCTTACAAACGGTGATGTACAGCTCTGATGAGCTTGCTATTTGCCAACTGGTATTTCTTAGGAGTAAACTAAGCCTTCCTGCTTGTGGACGAAGTCTTAACTGCAGCATCTACAACCGGGTTTCTTATGTATTTTCACTCCACTGTTAAGAGGGCAGTTCTGTATATCCTTTGATATTCGAAGTGTATATATGTATGCCAAACCCCTATTCCCCGATTCTAAACCATTAACAGACCATCACAGAACCAAGTGTCTCAGCATACGTTACCTATTACCATGTCTTCGTAACATGTTGCTCGAAACAAATCGTCTGAAGGAAACCCCAAGAGCTAATTTATTTACCATCATCCAGTCTGAACACCAAGGAACCTTACAAAATTTTCAATATAGTATTATCGTCATGGTCATTTGTCTTCAACACGTCCATTTCCCCTCACTGTCCTCTTCATCACCATCCTCGGCCTTCCGCTTAACAACCGACAGCGAGGTGGAGTATGGAACTGCTCCCAGACCCGCTGTCGATGCCGATGGAAGGATTTTCACCTGCTCCCACTTGTGGGGCTGGGTCTTGTTGCAGTGCTTGTGGAGCTGTACATGCACTCACTTGCTGTTGGTGCGCGGGTTGTTGCGCCCGAGCAACCTGCGCTTGCTTATGCTGCAGCATATACTGCGCAATATCGCTCAGCGCAGGCCCAACGATATTCGTCTCCCCAATAATCGTCCCGCCGCAGTTGATCGCGATGTGAATTGGTTCATTCAACTTCGCCACTGCCGAAAGTTCCATAGCCATTCGCAACAACAGCAGACGTGAGACCCGATTCCAATTTCGATCCTGGTGCAGTGTTCTGCAGCACTGTTCCAATGATATCTGTGATGCTCCTTGAGTTAAAGCTCTGCATACTGACAATGTTCGCGTGCTTCCGGACTTGCGTCGTTGCGTTCACGATGACCTCCGGGATTTCGGGCTCTTCGGTGGGTTCGGGATCGAAATCTTTGTGTCGTCTTAAGTGAGAGGGCTGAAAGGGTTGCGGAGATTCGGAATGGGCGCGTTGGGGTCTACCACGAGATGGTAGGCGGGGGGAGGGGGTTCGCGAGGGAGCTGAGGACTCCGCTGGGGCAGGCAGGGATGCAGGTGGCCGTGGTACTACCAGTTGAGATGGAGTACGCTTGGTTTGGTTTTGTGTGGTTTCTATGTTTGTTCGTTGTATTTGTAGTGTTCACTGTTGTAGTTGAATAAAAGCCGAGTCTGAACCAGAAGAGGACATGGATTGTTACTATTGGTGGTGGCGAGGGTGGTAGTTGTGGAGCTTGAACGGGTTTGGAGTTGAAGATGTGGTGGTCGAAGTGGTCGAGGTGGGACTTCAATTGATGAAAAGGTGCTGGAGACGGAGGAAGACGAGGGAACGTGCCACTTTATGCTGCAGGTGTTGCCATTGCCCTGGAGACTCAGCTCGCCGTCTCGTTTCTAAGTGAAAGACAGCGGCAGTGTGGTATACTCGAGAGTTGAGGTAAGCAGATTGGCGGTGCTACGCTTAATTGATTCTAAGTGAAAAGAAGTAACGGTGGTAGTTGCAGACTTGAGTAGTAGGGAAGAAGTCTGTCTCCCTGTCTATACAGAAAGTTGAGATTCATGTCGGGTAGGTTCCAAGCTCCCTTATAATGCCAGTTGATATTGTGGAAGAGACCCTCTAGAATGGCTGGAGATATGGTTACAAATGTTGAAGCCTGATGTCGATTTATCAGCGAACTGTGTAACACACAGTAAGACCGCTCATAACTCACCGACAGCCTGATCAAGTCCAAAACGATATCGTTCACAAGGATAACTTGATTAATAAACTTTCATCTAAGTGAAGTATCCAAAACAGTGAATAGTGAAAACAGTAAGTAAAAATTTCCATTCACCAATAACATGCGTGAACAGCCTATATAAAGAGTCCTCAGATTCACACCTCCCACCCTCTATTTGAGAACTGAAACCTACGCGCAATAGCAAGATGCCATGCATCAACTCACTAAGTCATATTGCACCAATGTTGCATCAATAGCACACTGAATTAAATCGATCACCGTACCCCATTTTTCTGTGATCTGCCACATGACAATAGAAATCCCGCCCCAATTAATGGCAATCTACATATCACTACCAGGGGCAGAATGATTCAGGAGAACTGCCCAAATAGGGCTTGAATAGCATTGCACAATAGCATATCGACATGTTAACTGCCCTCGCTTTGCCAGACAATAGCTTTCAATAGAGCGCCAAGATGCAGGTGAGACAAAGGACAATAGCAATGGGGGACCCGCGCTAGAGCTGACGACATGGTGTTTTAATGTGTCGTGCCGTGGCTTCGTGCCTTCTTATTGTTGTTTGATTGCGGTGGTAGGGGACGGAGGCGTGTCACCTGGATGTGTTGATCTAATTCTTAGGATTGTTGGTTTAGGTTCGCGTCAAGTGCATAATCATAGGGGGTGGATGCCACGGACTTAAGATACACACTGCTCCGTAGGTGGGTTGGAATGCTGATCCCCATTGTGGTAGTACATGGTATACTTCCTCCATCCTCACTACCTACTACGCTTATCCTAACACATCGGTCCAAGAGAGCAATGTAGCCACTGTCCAGCTATGGCAACGGGGTAGCCCCTCCAATATCCACCCGGTCCAATTTCAGCTACATACCTGACGCCGTCGCTGAGAAAATGCTATAGGTACACAAATCAAACCACGCGCGACGTGGCTCCCAGAAAACAAAATATATGAAAAGTCCACAAACATTAACACCCGCAACTTGCTCCTTAGTAAGGAGCAGTAGTCCACATGGTACTTTTGATTAGATTACCTCCCGTAAGGTCGCACATCTAGGAAAGACCGCTCGTGGAAGAAGAGATGTTCGGACCATGGCGGAAGCTTCTTGTCCCTCTCATACAGATAGCCGCAGTTGTTGCACAGGGTCCTGGGTCCCTTCGGTCCATCTCGGACGGCCCAAACCGCAGACCCCCACACGAAGCAGTGTGCACATCGCCAGGATTGTCGTTCGCTGGTAAACAAGGTTAGATATATCCCTCCAAAAAGAGTGTGGTAGTGGACTTACACCTCCTGGAGACCTCCCCCAACCCCTCCGTACCCCGAACCATTATCAGGAGTCTCCCTCCCAACAGGACTCAAACTTCTGAACCTCCTTTTCTTCTTGCTCCTCTCCCCTCGGCCCATATTTTCCTGCTCAGGATTGGCAAAGAAATCGTTTTGGGGCGTTCCGTTCATGTTCGCCGTTGAGGAAAATCGTGCCGTTTCTCTTCGCAGTCGGCGAATTTGCCTCTCACGGTCACCCTCGCGCTTCTCAATCTCCTCTTTGGATAATATCTCGACTTTCGGTTCCCACTCGTCACACAAATGCTCATGGTCGTATCTCCAACCAGCACCAATCGTGGGATCAACGGCATCATTCTCGATCTCTCCATCGCCGACCAACCCGCCGTTCTCGCAGGCTTCCTTCTTAATCCGTAGGACGGCTTCGTAAATAGCGTGGGTCATGGCAGCTACCCATTCACCTCCAAGTCCGATGTCGGCGCAAGTTACTTTTGCGAACATTTCTGCGAAGCCGGGGGGATGTAGTAGGGACCACTCGAACTTGTCACTATAGAGGCGGTTCATAAGATTTATATTAAGGGTGACGATGCAGCGATATGTGTCGTCTGGGTTATGAAGCTCTCCTGAAGGTAGCGCTGTGGCTGTTGCAGTGATCCCGTTGGGAATGGGAGCCGGTGTTTGTGCACTTTCGCCTAGAGTTATGCCATTCGGGACGGGTGTTGATGCGCCATTAGATGCGCCGTTCGTGGCTGGTAGGGCTGGTGTCGATGTTCCATCCCTGGACGGGCCCTGTTGAGCTGGTTGGACTGGTTGAACAGCCCCTTCAGGTGCCGGTGTCGTTGTCGAATGGAATAGAGGATGGAGAGCAACACCTGCGTATTCTTCGAGTTGTTGGCGGATTTGACTCGCAATTGCAGTTATAAGGCCAGGCTTGCGATCGGTGGGAAAGTCTAACTCATCCACAAATTGTTTCGCAAACTGATCAGGAGTTGTCAGAGCTTCGTGAAGATTCCATAGAAAAGTATCTTTAAGTCTGTATGCTGGCGTCAAGTCTGGCTGTCTGTAAGCGGGAAGGTTCTCGTCGATGCCAAATTCACGAGCATTCGTAGGGGTCGGTAAAGGCGCCTCTGGACGGAATGGCTGCACATCCATGTCTATACGTATGGGAATCAAGGTCACTGGGAGTACCGATTGGACCTGTACTTGTCTTTCGGTTCTACAAGGAGCCGTTAGTTATATGTCCACAGCAGCTTTGTTGAGCCCACACAATAACGTGAAGTTGCGCACTTACAATGTACGCTTTGGTCTTCCCATCCAATCTCGCCATATCCCTTGGACCTCCACCGGAGCAACCAGCTCCTTGCCCAGCGCTGCTATCTGCGCAGCCTTATCCAGATTCGACGAGTCATCTCTACGAAGACTGCGGAGCCCTGTGGCGCGTCGCGGTCCTTCGCTATCCTCAAAATCATCGTCATCGTACCCGTCTTCGGCGTAGCTGATGATGGCAGTTCCGCGCTTGGTGGTTCTCGGTGGAGGTAGGGTGTTCGAAGGCGGGACAATTGGGGACAGGAGGGAATTTCCATAGGATCGCAGGCGGGGCGCATAGCTCGATATGAAGGCCTGCGGAGGCGCTGTCTTTCCGTTGGCCGTGAAGGACATGGCTGTGGATTGCATGACCGCGACGCCGCGATGCGAAAAGTGAGGCAACTCGAGCGAGCTCGCGAGCACGCGTCGCAAGTTAGTGCGTGGAAGGAGAGTGTACAGAGGGCAGTTGCACGCAGTGCGCGGGAATGCGACCGAGTTGGGGCGTCGTATTAGGCGGGGATCGAGCCAGATTGTTTCGTATGGATGGTGAATGCTGGGGGGCGCGTTCCTGAGCTGTTCTTGGATGCTCTGGTGTTTCGCGGTTCGTTGAACTAAGGCGCCAAGACCACCAAGAACCATGCCTGAAATAGACTAGTGTTTTTTCCTTCTAAACTATATTGGGTTGGCTTGAACGCATCATAACTTGCGATATTTGCCGCCGAAATTGGAGGCGTGTAAGCCAACATTTTCGGAGCTTCGGAAAATATTAAATCAGTCCAACATATGTTTCTTAATGTTTTTGTAAGCAGACTACCGTCGTCAGCTATAAAATGGCCTCCGTGCCTCCGTTATATTTTACAATCAACTGTGGTGAGACGTCTTATTATAGCAACACGCCATACACTGAGGATAGATACAAGAATATAGCTTGCCTTTATTATTTGACTTGTAGCGTCTAATGCTACTCCTAATTATTTATCTGTTAACAAACAGCTCTCTTGGAACCTTTGCAGAGGCTCTTATACAGTGGGCGTTTTTTAGGATTTTGTCTAGTTTGCTGCTACCAATAGAGACAAGCAAACTTCTCTAGTGCGACCAGTCCCGGTTACAGTCGCTAGCTGTCACGGAGTGACACTGTCAAGGGTACTGTACTCTACGACACAGTACCCTCCGAACGACGGTCCTGACAAGTACTGTACTCTACGACACAGTACCTCCTGAACGACGGTGCTGAACGACGGTCCCGAACGACGGTCCCGACAAGTACTGTACTTTACGATATAGTACTCTTCCGACCGACGGTCGTGACAAGTACTGTACTCCACGACACAGTACTTTCTGAACGACGAGCTCAGCAACTAGCCGACCTAACCTGAAATGCTTGACCGAGCCCCAACCGGGCTCGGCCCGCATACGAAACAGGCCGAGTACTTATGGAACGCGAAGGACCACTGGTTGAGTTCCTTACGCAACGTCTTGTATGATAATATATCGCACCTGAGACTGTATCCGTAGTTTCCGATAGCTAATTGAACTTGATCATCAACTACAGATAGCCTCTTGTGACAGCTAGTCGCTAAGCTTGTTATATAGAGAGTACTGTGCCGTAGAGTACAGTACTTGTCAGGACCGTCGTTTGGAGGATACTGTGTCGTGGAGTATAGTACCTGTTAGGACTATTGTTCGGAGGGTACTGTAGAATACAGTACCCTGGACAGTGTCACTCCGTGACAACCACTTTGAGAACTTAACAACCTGTCATGCTGTTATCTAGAATATAGGCCTGCTATCACTGTCCTTTGCCTATTCTATTTTCTAGGACAACAGAGTAACTTGAGTATTAGGAAGACATTTTACATTGTGCCCGTCCTTTTAAGAGTTGAAGGAGGCTTCTATAGCAATCGGCAGCTTTAATAAAACATTGTTAGTCTCCTCAACACTACAAATAACATATCCGCACATATTGCCTGTTAGCTCCTTTGTTATATTTAATTTACGCAGCGTACGTCTGATCGACCCGAAGCGTAAGGCTAAAATTCTACTTGTACTCTTTTAGAAGCAACTATTTTCTTTGCCTGATTGCTTGTAAAGGGCTGTTTTAGAAATTGTATACCGAAGCGATAGATTAATTTGCAGGACTTCCTAGGCTACAGTGGTGCCTTCAACCCTGTTAACTGTCATCGACTCCCCAAGTGAGTCTAAAAACTTGTGTGTAGTTGGGATCAATCTTGAAAATCGACTGTTTTCTTCGTTTTGGAGAATGGCTTACTCCTGTAAATTGTTCCGATAAAGAGAAATCCACCGAAAGCCTGCTGACCATCATGTCATGGATTCTGTTACAAGATCGGTGGCAGGAAGACGTCAATTTGGAGACTACCGCCAGGCGTTCTAGTAAGAACCCTAAAGACCACTTCGATGACTTCTCGGCATTTCTCTTTTCTCGACTCGAGATTAGTAAAAAAAGACACTGCATTCCACTCTGCGCAATCTAATGCAACTCGTTTCCTTGCATACATTATATATTAGTTCTTTTAGTAAGACTATAGGTAAGTAGAAGGAAGTAAGAATAGATAGTAATAGATAGACTCTACTTAATAGTTATAATTTAGAAATTAATCCTGTTGGAATATATATAGAACGTGATGATCACGTGGTGATGTCGTGGTCACGTGGCGATCACATGAGACACTAGCGATGCTTGGCGGCAAAGGGATAATACAACCTCCTGAGCCTCACCTCAGATAGACACAGACACGAATCAATACTTTGCTTAGAACCCACCCATTGCTATTGCAATAGCCCTGTGAGACCAACAAATCCTAACTATTATTGTCTCACTACTCCTACCGATCCTTGCTGCGTTCAACTATGTAGTTGTTGCAGTCTTTGCGATCGTCGCAGTCGCCGCAGCCATTGTTGTTGTAGTTGCCCCTCATCACTGACAGCTATATCCGCCCTCCTCATTGCCATCATCGTCGCCATCACCTCTTGTTGTCTACCTCTTCAGTATCCCCAGTATTTGCTCACTAGTTGGCTGCGGGTCAATTCAAACCAACCAACCTCCTACTCCGCCGCAATATGTATACTTGCTAACTCTGTAGCGCCGCAAGATATAGAAATGAGCCCTTTGTGGGATGAGTGAAGGAGCACGACTACTTTGAGGTATGCGCATAGGGCCGCTGGGCATCCTTTTATTCTTGAAGAGATTAATTGTTTTGAGGAAATATTGCGCAGGTTGTAGCTGAGTGGAATAATTTTATACATTGCTAACTGAAATCAGTGATGTGGTATGGAAGAGTGCCGAGAAAACCTACATGACGGTGTTCTAGCGAGGGTCCTTGGGGGATCGTCCTTGCCGCTATAAATAACAAAGTCAATTACAAAATCTTTGTTATCTGAGGGACTGAATTTTTGGCGAAATCGTTTCGAGATTCGAGTCGGCTGATTTGATTGTAGTAGGTCGCCTTTCTTGATCATCCAAACAATCTGGTCTTTGGCCTTCCGTTGACCATCAAAAGGGTCCTTGTATGCGTCCTCCTCGGAATGTCGGTATGTGGAATAAGATTCCGATAAGCATATACCATAGCTCTTCTTGGATGCTGTCATCAATACACCATCCTCGGTCTGCTCCTCTAAACGCATAGCAATAGCACCCCGAACAACAGCAGTCACCCTGGTGATCGCTTTATTAGCTGAAATGGTTTCTTTTCTTCTCAACTGTACTCACGGTGCTGGGGGGTGGTCGACTATAATATTACGTTGGCGACCGAAATTCTTGAGCGCTTTTTGAACGTACTTCGATTCTGCGAAACCACCGGACAAATAAACGTACTATAAATCATTAGACTCGTGATAGCAGCACTCAAATTTCTCCACTTGTCACTCACTCGGACTTTTTTCTTTTCGAATTCTACCTGCTGAATCTGGCCTGCGATCAGTGCCGTAGTCCTTTCTAAGCTAAAGAGAAATATCTGGCGGAAGTCTGCCCTTTCTTAGGGTTAGTCAATGTGGTCCTATTCAATGCAGGGAGCCTTACTCCGATAAAAATATCTGACCCTCAACTATGCCCCTCGCCGGGTCGTCGAGGTCAAACATTGAAGAAGGCAGTTCGATGTTATACTCTTTCCCAGTAACTTTACCGTCATACCGATGTTTCAGGTCTAAAAATTGGTCCACCAGCCTTTTCATATCCGGTCCAAAAACTGTGTGAGATCCGATTGCGTCTTCAGGATTTCCTTTTTCAAGTCTATCAAAGTGCTCTTTTCCCAGTTTGCGTTCCACCCATTTGGCGAATTCACGGTCCACGAATGTGGCACCGCACATGGCTCCTATACATGCTTTCAGATCCATGACTTTGCAGCATTGAAAATGGGTGCATACCAGTAGGAATTCCGACTTTCACCAATTTTAGTAAAGGTTTTGTCACCTCAACCATGTACGAGATGCAATCCTGCAGCCTCCATTAACCTAATAGATTGTTTACTTAACAGGTATTGGCACTTACGACAGTACCTCCACCCATATCAACTTGCACAAAACAATCTCCAGCCTATCGGGCAAGTCAGACAAGGTGGTCGAGATCTTCGAGGTGCGCCACTCACACCAATGTAATCATCTGCTTCGTACTCGTCTTTTGGAGTCAAAAATTTCAGTGAGTACAGAGCAGCAGCTTCCGGCTCAGTAATCAGGAACGTTTTGTCCAGATTTTTAAAATATCGCGTCGTAAATCCAGCTTTGACGAAGGCACAATAAGTAAGGTTTTTCGCAGACTCTGACCAGGCCTGGTTTCGTTAGTTTTAAGGTTCTACACTTGTGGCACGGGTAGACTAACAGCAGGAACGGTAATAACCAATTCTTTCTGGACTTCATTGAACGTAGGTCTACCACCACAATCTTTAATTAGTGCTGGTATGATAGTCGCTCTGACTTTGCTCAGGAAATCAGCAACTATCTCCACCGGCTCTTTGGCAGGATACGATGGAAGGCCATGTTCTTTCCGGACTACATCCATATTCAAGTTTTTCATACCACCAAGTGCGTCCAAAATCCATTGAAGTTCCTGCACCCGACTTTGCTGGTCCAGCTGAAGCTTAATCCATTCCATTTTCGTGCCCTTACCAACATCAAAGCCCCAGTTGTAGTTGTGATCCTCTGTTGGTGAATAAGATATGATGCTAGGGACTTTATGATTCTCATTTCCGATACTCCAATTTTGGAATAATGTGATTTTCTGCAAATCTGCGTCGACTCTGGTATAGGGTGCTAGCTGCCAGGCAACGCCTACATAACATTTTGATGAGCGAGGTGCGCTGTTAAAATGCATTTTGACGACAAACTTACCGGTATATGTAGTCCCGTAGTCAACGCCTATGATTAGGCGATTAGTCGCACGAGACATTGGGGTTTCTTCGTCCTCAAAGGCATCAAACACTCAAGATCGTTCTTTCACCAATACACGGAGTGTTGCTCCTTTGGGTATGGAAACTGGAAATAACGACCTTGGAGAGTTGTGATGATGTTGCAGCATTAGAGGGCCTGTTTCGTTCTCCAGCTGAGGAAACCGCACGCAAAAACCTTGGCTGCAGCCACTCTTGGCTAGGGCTTTCTTCTTTCCTAAAAGAAACAAGCAGGCTTTCAATGGATCAGTCATATGATGGGAGGTTTCGCTAATTCCCGGTATATGTACATGGTTATCAGGCCACAAAAAATCTTGGAAGTTAAGCCCCAAGAACGCCTTCCTGCAATGCACGAATGCGCTGGCAGTGAGTCTTGCTGAGACTTTATTCCCAGATCCGGTGACCGGAAGCCTGCCTAACTGTTGCTAATCCGATAGTGTAAGGTCGTTATTCTTTTAGCATTGAGAACAATGAACTAACTTACTTGCTCGTTTATCTTCCCCAGCCTCACCACCAGAATCACCACAGAATCATCAAAATTATTCTTCTTTAGGCTTCACGCATGCTGAGGATCCTCTTGTATCAACCTAAGCTATATATCCACATTGGTACGGTTCCTTGCTTTCCTGCGCCATTGGTTAAGGTTTGAACTAACATCCATGGAACCAGCTGCCAGAATTCGTTTGGTCGAGTTCACATCAGGGAATACGCCCAGCTTTTACGTTCGAGCGCCATGAAATCCTCAACGTTAGATAAGATCCGTAAATTGATGACATCCGATTCCAAAGGATCCTCGACTCTCACTGACATTAACGCCAACAATATCGAATCCACCGGGCCCCAGGTCTCATTGGAAGTAAAACAAAATGCGTATGAAGGATTCATACGTATGGCTCGTGATTTAGACGCTCTTCAGACTGTGGATGTAGAGAATTACGTCCATGCACTATTATCCGAGTCATCAGCGCTTCACAAAACGTACTCAGCACTCACAACACGCTATGATCAACTTGAAAAGATGATACACCAAACGGTAGAAATTCTTCCTATCCCTGAAAACACTACTCAGGACCAAAAGGAAAGGAAAACAGCTGAGGAACTACTTCCCCACATTAGTCAAGTCTACTACAAGGTCGTTGATGAACGGGATGAGGCGCGGAAGGAGCTTGAAAGATGCGGAGAGAGGTGTTACAGAATGGAGGCGGAAATTGAAAATCTCAAAACCACATTGTCCCATCGGCAACGCGCTTACGACAGCCTAGGCCGGGAAACAAGGAGAGCTGCAGAAAATATGAAATTGGAACACGGACTGGAAATCCAGAGTTATAAGGACACACATGGACAGGAAATCCGGAATCTCGAAGACAAACATAAACAGAAGATCCAGAATCTCGAAGTCAAACATAAACAGGAGGTCCAGAAAGTGCAAGATGCCGCATCAGAAAGCGCCCGCCAGCACCACGATACCATTCAGGATTTGCAATTGCGGTTTTTGAGTAGTATGGGCGACTTTCAACCTAAAACCGATCAAGATTTTAAGGACGACATGAAGGATTTGAAGCTCAAGCTCAAGGGCGTGGCGGCTACCTGCAAAATGAAAATCGGCAGAGCAGAATTGGGCTCTTTGTTTAACCAAAAGACTTTCATTGACGCAGTAACCATGGACAAGGAGGCAAGACTGGTACTGGAAAGTGCCTTGTGGACAACCCTTTGCGAAGGGCTTTTCAGAACACCGTTTCAAGTCTTTGGTAGGTATGGAGAGAAATTGTTCCAGATCTGGGTTCAGCTTTTCCAGAATGGTAGGTCTGTTCGTAGTTTAGAACATTCGTTGCAAAATTGACGGTAAAAAGAGGCAAATATGCGCATCAACGCTTCATGTTGGCCCATTCCAAGCTCGCACTCTGAACGATGGAGACACAATACGATAAAAGCGCTACGTCAGGCATGTCTGCTTGAACATCAACCGGGTTACCGAAACGCTCTGATCCGAGCTAGTCATGATGAACATCGGGACACGGTTCTGAAGCAGTTAAAAGGAATACTTGAAAAGGTTTCTGAAGATCCTCAAGAATCCGAAAAAACATTAGGAGAAGTTGTTCTCCTCGCTACTAAACTGGCGATCGACTGCTCTTTGCAGCACTGCCGAATTCAGCCGTTGGCTTTTGCGGTTGGGGACAAGGTTAATCGAGATTTGAAGAATGAGATTAAAGACTGTAATACTCGGAATGCTGCTGGGACACCTGAGGGGATAGTTCGCCTATTTGTCTCGCCTGGCCTACAACGTATTGGCGATGGTCGAGGAGGCTCAATGGACCAACCTCCAGTCATCATTAGTTCGGCAAATGCCTACTTGGTGATCGAGACCTAGAAAGAATTATTTTGATTTCACTAGCAATCCTAATGTTTTTTTAATGCTGGATCTCTAATCGTTCTTGATTCAAGCATAATGCTCCCTCCAGCCTCCCACATGATAACATGCAAAATATATTCCCTGCGAGTGAAAAGCCATCGATCTCTGCGGTTACATTGAGCAAAAGCAAGTTTAGAGGTCTCCGTTTCAGCTTGTGGTGGCTATGCTCTTAGCATCCTAGTTTTCAAGCCAGAAGCTGCACATGTGCACGGACTTGGGACGGTGAGGCAGATTCAGGTCTTACGAAGGAGAAAATCCGAAGATGCCTAACAGCAGTAATGCACCATATCTTGGCCCACGGCTAAGATGCAAAGCCATAGACTTGTCGGTATGATTATGAAAGCATGAAAAGCAATGCAAAGATCCCAGTCTTCCAGCCCATCCAAGGAACTCCACAATTCGAACCCTGAGTCACTTCTCCAAACCTCTCCATTTAGGCTTCTTGCAATTGGTCCGTGCTATCGTTGTTCTCTGACCCCACAAGTATTAGTTGTGAACGATCTCGGGTAAATCTGGGAGAAAGCCAGCCGTACAGATCGGCGGAATGGGTCTCGCTGCTACCTTCCACGGATGGATTCGCAGACTTCGTGCCACTCGAAAACCTCCTGATGCGGTAGACTTGGAAGCGTGCGACAGGATCGATACATCCACATGGCCTGCTGCGATCACTTGTTCTGCCCCGGAAGGAACGACAGATCCGATTCTCTCTTCATTAACGTAAGTAGTTCGGACACTTCTTTGCGGAGATTGATACTGACCATGTAGAACTTCGCCAGAATTCCTCGACATCAAAGTTGGAGGTAGGCGTAAGCCGCGTCGCTGGAAAGTTGGAGGTAGGCATAAGCCGCGTCGCTGGAAAGTGCACAAAGCACTAATTAGTCACTACTCTGCCAATTTTCGATTACGAGAGGATTCCCAGAATGCGTTCGACCTTGGCCAGTACAAACCGACCATATTCGGATTATTCATAGACTGGCTTTACACGGAACACAAACAAGCCTACGATTTCCGCTTGGAAAGCCCGAACGACCCAAAAAACTATGATCTCTGGAGGGAGTATGGACTAGAAGCTTATGTTCTCGGGAAACAGTTGGGAGCCCCAGAATTTTCGAAGCATGCTCTCAGTAAGGTCATTCAGAATGCGGTTTTTCTGGACGTCTTCGACATGGAAGCTATCTACGAAGCGACATCACCAGAGGACGCATTGCGTCGATTTGCAGCTTGCTGGGTCCGCTGGCGTTGTAGAAGTGAGCCAAATCTGTGGGAATCCACACACAATGCCGAATTTCAACACGACAGACGTCACCGGCAACGCAAATCGGGTGGTCAGCATCATTCTAGAGCATCTGATGAAGATCCTGCCCGCGATCCTCGTGGATTCCAGCTCTGCCACTGGTTCTTTGACTGTGCCGTTATAGGAGCGACGTGTGAACATTATACAGTCCAAGTTCCGCCAAGCAAAACCACTGTCAAAACTGGAGCTGATATCTCGCGAACGTCAAAGAAACGGAAGAAGTACAGTAGCTATTCTACTCAGGCAAGAACTTTGATTTCGGCAGTTCTCGTTGCATATGGAACTGTGCTGATCCAGATTGGAGTATGGGTCTTTTCGCTCGGCATTCTGGTAATGGTTATTATGTTGTCCGTCACATATTGCCATTGCGCACCTTGCCACCCTTGTACTCCATGTTCCTGCGAAGTTTGCTGTGCTTCCTGCCATGATGGCTGTGATTGCTTTGGATGTCATCGCTGGTGTACGCATCATGCTTTTCTGTTCTGTTGTGGCCTTAGTGATTGCCAGTGTCTTGGAGGATTTCCATTCTGCTGTTTCGCGTGGTGCTGCTGTCAGGACGGATACGATAACGGTTGCGGCGGTTGTTGTTAAATCATCGCGTATCTACAGTGGTGACTTATATAAGTTTCAACCCACTATCATAGCATGTGCACGCAAATTAGAATGCGCCGTTGCTTGTCTAGGTTAAATTAGGCCCTTGAAGCGCATTTCCTGCAAGTTTTCTATCATATTGACGACGTTGCGGTATTGTAAAGAGGGGTTGAAAGTGAGTCGTTGATACGTTGAAGTTCTAAAATGCAGAGTCTAGTTCAAAACACATGACGCGTTACTGCATCACTTGAAAGGCAATAGGTTTAGCCTACCTTGGAGATGGCTTACGAAACGCGAATACTGAAGCGCTTCTCAACTTGATCTTCTGCTCCACCCAAATATATATCACTGCTAATAGTTGTATCATACTTCCAGAGCTGTTCTCGACCACGTGTCAATGACGGTTACGCCTCAGCGCCGCCTGAACTATCTGAGACAGTGCCATGTTATGGTTTTCTCGGCCCGCACAGTCAACTTTATATAATATATACCGATGTAGTAATGAACGAGTTCTAGTCTAATCCTCAATCAACCTACAGTATCGTATATCGGCACGCTCATAGGGTCAAAGAGTGCTCAGCCGGATATAGCTTAATGAAGCTGCATTGACGTACATCGGGAATTCGGTTAAATTTTCCAAACCATGTACTAACCATGGTTAACCACAGGTTACCAGACAAACCATGCAAACCATACAAATCGTACAAACCWTGTACTGTACCCTCCGAACAACAAGCTCGGCAACTAACCTAACCTGGAATGTACACGAATCAGACACCTGACGCACGAATCAGACCCCTGACGCACGAATCAGACCCCTAACGCACGAACCAGACCCCTAACGCAC
>BCHH01000008.1:2602525-2701562 GCA_001599595.1 Beverwykella pulmonaria | reverse complement strand
AGCTAATCACGGTAATCGCGACCCGCCAAATGAGGCTCTCGTAATCTCACTAACCACCAAATCTCACTAACCTAGCTAACCATGGTTAACCATGGTTAACCACAACAACCAGATTCTAATTTACATTTTGCCGATGTAACCTAAGTAATCAGGGTAACCAGATACTAGTATAGATTGCTCCTGGTAACCATAGCTAATCACGGTAATCGCGACTCGCCAAATGAGGCTCTCGTAATCTCACTAACCACCAAATCTCACTAACCTAGCTAACCATGGTTAACCATGGTTAACCACAGTAACCAGATGCTAATTTACATTTTGCCGATGTAACCAGTCTCTCGAATAGCAAGGGTTGCTAACGAGACTGTACCAATCATTTTGGAAGGCAGATTTTCGACCAGCCATTTATTTGTCATTCTGACGGATCTTTCCGCTGGGTCGAAAATGACTCACGGGAGCGAGGAATCCCCCGCTTCAGCATCAGAGACCGCGGTTTCTCCCGCGAAGATCATTCGTTTCGATCTATTTCCCCACAATTTGCACATACAAATACCCTAAATAAACTCTCAACCTAGATAGGCAAAACTAGGGTAGCCAGCAGAGAAACAGCTCCGATAGTCATTGTTCGTGCCACGGATAATATGGACACCACAACAACGCCTAGTTCGCGAAAACACCATCCGCCATCCCCAAAACGTTCCTTAAAAGATAGAGTGGTTCAATATTTTACCCGTGTCAAGCCTCTCGAGGACTTGGTCCCGCAAATCCAAGGGAGACTCATCCGCCAGCCGCTGGTTTCATACCCCGAGGCGGTCTCGCGCGAACCAGGTGACGTTATCACACCCGAGGAACCACGAGCGTGCCGACAGCTATTGCGCGAGATCTACGCACTCAACGTTTATATTTCGAACCTGGGGGACGTTTTTGAGGTCAACAAACCGATCGTGCTACAAAAGGAGCGACAAGCGGCCGGTGCACTGTTGGATATTCGCAACATCGTTCAGGGCTGGATGGAGGCCAAGGGGGAGTGGGAGCCATCGGAGATGGCAATTCTGTTGGAAATTCACCACAGAATCGAAGGGCTGCAACCAGTATCGCCTGTATTAGACGATGGGACGGGGAGGAGCGAGACGGCGGAACTTTGAGAACTTGTTCACTTGTGTTCGATGACGTACTGCCTCAATATGCCTTATAATTTAGATCATATAGGAGTATGCAGTACTCCTACTCACCATTTTTCGATGCTCATTCATGCTGTCAGATCCGTAGTGCATGATTCTGAGATGAAGTCGAGGCCAGGAAGCTCGGCAAGTAGGAACTCACATTATTGGATGGAAACCCCTTAGTTCCTTTTCTCAACCCAACATCATTTCTTCCCCTAGTATAAACTGCTTTTGGACTCTGCCAATCTATTCATCAACCGATCCATCAATCTCTTACGCAGACGATTCATTCCTTCTTCTATCTGCTTCAGGTAATCTGTTGCTTCTAAAATGCGGTTCGGCCGGCCCTTCTCACCCCAAACACATTCCTCCTCACTCATCGGTGAGCTTTGGGAAACTATCGCACTGCATCCACCGGCTATCACGGCGAGCACAATCCTGATGCAACACTATGTGACCATCGGATGGACTTCAGAGGCCGTGGATATGGCAAAGGAAGTACTGCGACTTTGTCCTGAGTCCGTCGAGGCCCAGGAACTGCTCTCATCACTGCCAACATACAACAGCAAAGTGCAATCCCCGACATCGAGATCGACATCCAAGGCCAAAGCCACATCTCAGAATGCCGCCCCAAGAATGCCCCAGACGGACGATGAGCGGACAAAGATGGAGCAGAAACTCGTCAGCGATATTGCAGCTGTACGATGGCGAGCCAGCAACCTGCTGGCAGATACAGATGTGCTGTACCACCAGGCTCTTGGAGACGCTAACGACGACGACATCGCCGTCTGGACGGAGCAACTCGACAAACTTCAGGCGATTGTTGACGGGCGTTTCTCGTCTGTGCAGGAGCCATCAGCACCTCCAAGTGCTCGCCACGTGGCAGAATTGATGGAGGCACAGCCGGATGAAGCGGTCGATATCGCGATAGATGACCTGGCATTGGTTGTACAGTGGTGGCGGAGTTTGAATCCTCCCTCTGCAAGCGGCGACGGGGATGCCATCAGAGATGTTCTTGTGCAGCGGGTGCAGGCCATGGCCGCGGCACTCTCCGCGCCGCTGCACTCTCGCCCGGCCATAGCACTAATGCACATCGAGCACGAGCAACTCAACAAGGCATACGCAAATAGCGAAACCATGTATGGCGATGCCGTTGCAGACATCCCGCGTTCCCATTTCTGGGTATCACAGGACAATTATGCGTGGGACCTGACCGAACTGGTCAAGTGTCTACGCGTGACTGGCGGTGTAATGCGGAACCCAGTAACTAAAGCCATGTTCAGCGCCGACGACGTCCAGACTCTGGTACAGCACCCGCTAGGACGATCCTTGGCTGCACAACAGGTAGAGCAGCGCACTATGGCCCTGGGAATCAGGCCAGCAACTATTACCAAGCTGCAGAACTTGTCGACTGTTTTGCTCGCCGACCAGACGGCTGACCAGGTGCCAAGTCGGCAAGTGTTGGACGAATTCGGCCAGTACGCAGCCACATTACCAGCGGCAGAGCAGCGCGCGCTCGATGGACTCCGCGTACCGGCAACAGACAGCGTCACAAGACAACCATTCGACTGCTCCATTGGCGATGTCGTGAGAGATGCCATTGCTAATCGCACATGCGTGCATAAAGCGGGCGACCTCATTGGGCAGGCTGCGCGTTATCTGGGCACGATAAAGTAAATATCTGGTCGAGAATGTGTACTGGTTGGCGTAACTGGTCGGCGTAACTGGTCCGAGGGCTTCGTCCTCTTTTTTTTTTTCCTTTTCCGACGCCTTCCCTACGACAGATGATGTTCTTGGCGACATGGTTCCACTGCGGTCTCATTGCTTTGGGAAACCAGTATCCGGGTGGTCGACTTGCATTCTAGCACAGACGAAAAAGAGCATGTACGCTACCCTTTATGCCTTGGATACAGCCTTGCTCTCTTGGGTGGTCCGCAAGGTTTGTAACAGTATTAAATTCTACGCTTAGCTCTACTCGGCTTAACTGTCAAAACTACCAAACCAACCTCTCATCCTAGAATCCGCTGGGTTGGGGATTTGGTAAAGCTATGGAAGTCACAGGGGAGAGGCCCTCGGCGGGTGCTCGATTGCGGAAATTGTTTGGAAAATCCACTCTGCCTCGTTTAAACACACCGGTCACCACCAACACTCCTGCCGTCCACCAGACATCTCTCATACCCACCGAAGCGTGGGCGAAAGAAGTACAGTCCTTCGAAAGCCATGCGTCAAGACACGGAGAAGATTTGTCACTCTCACATCTCCAAGCTCTTGCCAACCTCTACCTGGTGAAGAGCGAAGAACTCACACAGACACAATGGAGCAAGCACCTAAGCAGTCTGATAACGAATAAAGTCTTGGGACCGACGCATATCCTCTCATGCGTGCACATGCTTGAGCGAAATGATGTCCGAATATTACTCCGTTCGATGCTCGACGCAGAGCACTCCAATGCCAGAGCACTGGCCTTCCTTGCTATCCTCCCACAAGTGCGAGAGGCAAATCCCACAGCCATTGATGACACCGAAATCAGCTGGGCTATGGGTCTTAGGAACTACATCCAATCTACATTAGAACAACAACCGCCGCGGCCAATCGCCCTCGACCAACTCCTCATCAGGACTCTTCCCGATCCATCACTTCTCCTCCCGTTGACCTCAACAATCCAGCAACGCTCCTGTGCAGCTTTTGTAGCTGGATTAAAATCCTCTCGAATGGATCTTACATGGATCAACCGGGCTGCCACCTCTACTTACCTCTTCAATGTCGCTGGCTCCACACTCTCTCCCATGCTCGCCAACTTGTGTGAAGATTGGCCAAGCTGGGCCTCATGGCAGCCAGATCGAATCCGTCTACAAACTTGGACCTGCCTATCCAACGATGAACGCATCGAACTCAAAGAACTTCTTGAGCTTGAAGGGCCCGATTTCGAAAGCGGGTCTTACCCTACGCTACACAAAAGCCTAGCCTACAATGTTGATACTTCCAATACCCGCTCCGGCTGTGCTCATATCTCTACTTTGATTACAGGCCATGAAGACTATGACAACCTTCGCGTCGACGAGATATTGGAGCAGATGTTAGCTATTCTCGACAAAGTTCTCCTCATGCCGCCCAAAGCTTTGATTTCTTTCCGAGAGTTTTACAGCCACAAACCTATCGATGTTGAGAGCATTGATGGAATGGCTGCGGCAGCAGGGACGCAAGAACTGGATATCTTCTGTGGTTTCTCCCAGGCAGTATGTTCAGCTAGCAATGGTGTCCAGCTTACGAGTACGATACTATTGCTCCCTATATTATCCGACACGTGTGATGCAGGCTTGCGCCAGAGGATGGCACCCAAGTTTGTGCAGATCATAGAGGATAACTTAAGGCAGCTGCAGCAACGACTGCGTGAAACCATAAAAATCAAGAGACACCCAATGGAAGTTATAAATCGTATCTCCAGCATCGCAATGAGCTTGTCCAAGGCTGAATGGTTCACCGATCATCTATCTCCAGGAACTAAGGTGACCATTAGCCAGATGCCTGATGGTAACAGCATCAACACCCTCTTCAAATTGCGTGAGCGGTATTCTGGACTCCCAACAAACACACCCTCTCCACTTGTGGAGATCCTCAACAAATACTTCCTTGGCCGCTTCGGCGGCCGTTCCTGTCCCTCAAGCGTCGATAAAATTGTCGACTCTCTTGTCTCCATTTGGAGCGCTCCCGTCGATCGTGAGCGCCGTGAACTCGCCTATGGCATTGTGACAACGGTTGCTATGCCCCTGACCGTTCGCGCTGAGTGTCTCCAGGGTATGATGGACACGCCTGACCAGCTGATGCGAGACCTCTGGAGCATAATCGGCGTGGCTTCGGATAAAAACTGCGTTCCGCTTGCGCGTCTGATTGTTTCTAGGAACATCCCACTAAACGCTTCATATGGGTGCTGGCATCACATGCTGCACTGGATATTTGAAGAACAAAGGGACAAGCTCGGTTACACAGTAAGCTCGGTCGATGAGTGGTTTGCCTGGTTGGATGATTTAACCAAGGTTGCGGACATGTGGAAAGGACAACTCCCATGTAATAACGTCCTTCTGCAGCCTAAGATGTTATCTTGGATGCATAATCTGGCAGAGAAGCACCTGCCAGCGCTACGTAGGCTCCAGAAACACTTGATCGGCAGCGTAGGCTTACAGTGGATACTAAGAGGCCTGCAGCACCACAGCACAATAATCCCTTGCCTCGAGTTGATGAACCCCTCTGTGACGCGGACACTCGATCCGGTCATTGAGTCGGTATTTGACTCTTTGGATTCGAATGGATCCAACATTGCCAGGTTCTGCAAAACGCTCGCCCTTTTGAACCAAATGTCTGAAGAAGGGGCCCACCTCTGCCTGCGCGTGTTGGGAATGTATAAAGACTCCAAGAAAGCTGCAGCAGAGTACTTCGTCAACTCTTGGCTAAAACGCGATGACATAGAAGTTCTAGACAAGCACGCAGTAAGAGGTTATGCAAGGGCTTTGGGGCTACAGCTCGACCTCGACGGAAAAACGGTTCTTTCCCGTATGGATGCTGCTACTGCGCTCCTTAGATCTAGCTTCAAGACTATCATATCTGAGGTAGAGTCAATTGAAGCTTCTCGACGGGTACTCCAATTACATAACGCCAGGAAAACATCTGCACTCGTTCAGCAAATAGGCATCAGTGTTTCAATCTCACCATACAGTGGTTCGGAGTTCCCCCCTTCCCTCATCAACGTCGTAGAGAGGGTTGGAGAGTGCGAATTTGAATTACTTTACCCGCTCACACACCTTAAACCGCTTCAGCGCATTGCCATGGCCATTGGCAGCGCACGTGCTCTGATCGTTCGGGTGCTACTCAATCCGGCGAGCGGCGAGTCCTCATTTTGCATGCATCTGCATCCGGACAATAATCCTAGACCAAAGGAGCATGAAAGCCATCGGCCCTGGAGTGTTGTAAGACACTCTACTGACGAAAATGCTCCTGATGGTCCCATCTGTTATGGAAAACCGGAGCGAATAAACTATCAGTTGAGCCGGACACTTCACCGTTACCTTGCCAAAAGAAGCCACACATGCAGCCTCGAGCATTTATATAACGTCATGCTAGCCGAGATTGGAAATTTTGCAAATTGTTGCATTGTATGCGGAAACACATGCTCCGCCCTCTGGCGGTCCACAACCTGTCAAGTCAGCTGCAGCCTCCTCTGGAGGCGCTCTTCCCTTCAAGTTCGTCTCATCGACTTACGAAATGACCACTTGGTCTTAGATCTACTTATCACTATGATCTATGGTGCTGCAAGTTCTGGTTCAGGGGCACTTTTGCGCGGTTGCCCTGTCAATGCCGGAAGTGTCGTGCAGACGCTCAGGTTCATACCAGCGCTGCCAACTCTGCAAAGCGCTCCTGATATGGGAGCAGCCGTGAGGAATCTTGGTACATCAGTGGAGAAGATTCTCTCGTGGGTCACCCATAATTACAGAGGGTTTCTCGCTTGCGCGACGGGCGATTTCAAAATTCCGAACATGCCTGGCGTGACCCAATTCGTCCTTGCGAACCAGAACCCAGAGCATCACTCTGCATTTTCTCAGTCAGCACAACTCGGGCGCGTTGTATTCCACGGCACATCACTTGATAGACTGTACGCAATCCTGTGTGACGGCCTGAAGAACTTGAGCCACACACCGCTGCAAAAGAATGGTGCATGTGGCGGCCGAGGCATTTACCTCGCAGACGAACCAGCTATGTCTATGAGCTACGCACCCCCATTTATCAACGGCTGGGCGGGGAGCTCATTCTCAAACATCCGCGTTCTGTTAGGCTGTGAGCTCATTGGACCACAGTCATTAATACCGTCGTCTTACTATGTAGTTCCAAATGAACGAATGGTTGCTGTGCGATACGTGTTCATCTTTGCGCAGAATGCAACTCCGCCAAGGAGAAAAGATATTGAGTCTGCTATGAAGAGCGCCTATTCTGCGTTGCGGTCAGGGATTGCCTAGGTCAATAGACTTCATAGGATGAAGTCTGGGAATGAAACTTGTATAAACGTGTATGTGTGTCCATATATTTTCTTTGTAATGAAAATGAGTTGATACAAAATTTGGGTTCTAGCACTCATTTTTCTCACGTCATGAATCAAAACAAACGCAAATATTAACGGATAGAAAAGCTCTAGGAAGTGTCCTTTAGAAGTTAGAATTGTTCCTGCTTAATTTAGATCTAATATCAAAAGGAATAAAGCAAAGAAACTAGTAACGTCCATGAAATACGTGGCAAAATAAGACTTTTATAATGAGACTTTTTATTTCTCTTCTCCTAGACAGTACTCGTACAGGTCATTGCTTGCTCAATTCACACTTCAGCGGCGTGGGAATTGTTATTATTGCTAGGGACGCAGCCGTGAAAATGTCCTCAAATGCACAGGTGTCGAGTTCGTGTAGATATTCTTCGTTTTCACAAAGCCGTGCGCTAGAGCTGGTTAACATTTATACAACAACAACTCTTTGTTCAAAATCTATACTTTCAGCCAAAAACTTCAAGATCTGCTGCCCGGGGACGGAACTCGGCGTCGAGTTTAAAGGGATGAACGAGATCTGGAGTTCGTACAGAAGGTAACATACTCTCTCTTGAACCTTCTACTTTCAAGTTGCTTCTATTATAAGGGTATCTTCCTTTATAACTATTAGAAGAAGACTCTTACTAGGCTATAAACTCTATCTATCTCTCACGCATCATCATCAGGGAAGTAGTTGTTTATCTTGTTTGTAACGCTTGATTTGGGGGCGTAAGCTCAGGGGCAGCTCCCGTAGTTGAGTCTCGTGTGAGAACTCTCATGGCCCAGTCACGTGCGAGCGATGAGATACCCTCCGGGGGTACTCAGGGGCCTACAGATATTGGAGAGTACGTAGTACGTAGTACTCTGAGTGGGAGCTGGCCACCCGGCTTCGGACTATATACAGAAAAGCAAAGAATCGAAATAAATGCAAAAAACAACGCAAGTGGTTTGGGTTCGTGTCGAACTTGTTGGGATGGTGGGTGGGGATAGAAATCGAGCCATATTAGCCTATTGAGCGTACAATGAGGCTGTTGATGATGGCTGAGGAGAGATGGACAAGGTGGAGGAGAAGGACGAGGAAGTTCTGCCCTGAGGCACCAAGACCCGTGTCGGGACTTGGCATCAACCACGTGATATAGAAACAACATTTTTTCCTTTACCTAAAATTTTTATGACGTTATATAAGTAAGTTAATATATAGTACATTTTTTTATAGTAGGGATGCTAGTAATATATTATAAGAGATCTAATAGTGTATTTTGTGGCCCGGAATATGTTTAAGGATGAGTTAGAAAGTCAAGTCGAGCAAATTTGAATGTTTTTGTTGGTTTAATTGCGCATTTCGGAGTGCTGTGGTCTGAACACGGAGCTATGTCTTTATGATAACTGCGGAAGAGTGCTAGAAAAATCTAATATCAATTTTAATAACCTAGCGGTATCATTTTTCTTTGTACTGGTGAATGGATAATATTATCAAGAGGGATAATTTTGCGTACCAAGAATGGGTTCAGGGCAACTTAGGATAACATATCAACACATATTGTAGAGGCGAACCTCAAAGGCTGGTGAAAGAATACACAATGCCAGGAGAGAATGCCAACCCCAATACACTTTTAGTTCGCCAAGCTCTGCGTCACATCCTGCCATACGATATTGATATACCGAAACACAGTACTCTTCCAACTAGCCTCAGGTCGAAGAATAACAAGATCGGTAGGTGTGACCGTGTATCACGGATTTCCAACAGCTACCTCCACTCCCGGGCTTGCTTCCGCCTCCAACACCTCTTGAGCCACGCTGAAGAACTTGGAGCAGTGTACTCTTCGGCCAAAGCTAAAGAACTCCATACCATAACTCCAATCATATCCGTTCCGCACGACAGACGTACCCATTGCTCGGTTGCTGCGCATGTCGGAACTAACTTCTCACTAGCAGAGTTGCCAACCCAACTACCACAAGTATAGCAAAATTTAGTTGGAAAATTTTGCCAACATAAAGAGGACGCCCACCATTCTGTTTGACTCGCCATGGCTGTGCTACTTAACGCCACACATGTACCAGTGCTTGATAATGGCCACGAAATCATTCATGCTCATTAAAGCTCAGCCTAGTACGAACCATCATGGCATCATGAGACGCGCGTAGAGCGGCCTCATCGAATTCGCCAAGGGCAAACATTCGGAAGTTGGGTATGTTGGGGTACCTCGGACGCGGTCGAATTGCGGGTTAGATCTCACGTGGAACCCTGGTCTGGTACAACAATGTTGCGCGGAAGGCCATGCTGTACGCGACACCGGTGGTGGTGAATGTGCTCAGGTCCTGATCCGGGCGGAGAAACGGTATCTTGTACGTCAGAACCATGCGAAGGTATTGAACGCAGATTGCTGCCAGCGCTTTGACGTTGAAGAAGTCCTTGATTGGTTCGTCTCTCCTGATTTTGGCTGCTGCTGGGGGTAATGTTCTATCTAGCTCGACTCATCGGATGCGGTTTACGGTTGCTGGTAAGCAGAGGTCGTAGAATTTCCGAAACTGAACGTAAGCGTCCATTTTCGCCTTCGTGCACATGGGTGAAGTGTAAGGAGTTGTAACGCAGTTCAAATCGGGCCGTCTCGTAGCAGAGTTGGCGGTAGACGAACTGGAGCACATCCGTCTCTTCGCACGAGCAGTCGTTATAGGTGAGAAGGAACCTTGCGCGTGTGGGTGTCTTGGCGTCGTGGCTGTAGTGAAGTCCATCATCGAAAGTGAGGGCTTAGCCGTAGATCCGATTTTGTATCTCTCTTAGCCTAATCGAGGGAAAATTCAAGCATTTGTACCATGAATGGACAGGGTCGAGAGTGAAGAGGTATTGAAATTAATGTGGACGATTTCATGCATACTTACAAGTGGTTAAGGATATTTTGGCGCCGCCTCGGAAGGCTGGGAAGGCGGCTGGTGTGTTATGGCGGTGCCTGGGTGAGCTCGTTCGCGGTATAAGTTGTTGCTGAGTTGTAGCGATAACGGGAAGGTTTATGGTGCCCGACCGCGCTTACGCTAGCGCATAACGAGAGTTCAACTCTCAATGAACAGATTTATTTCACTAGATCTGCTAGAAATGGCTCATACGTATGCTACGTATGTCTCACATGGTCCCTTCTTACCCCACCTTCCTTCTCACCATTCGGTCTTCACATGGCTCCAGCAGCTACTTTAGCTAGGTATAATATTCTCCCAGTCAAAATTCAAGAACTGGGGGACGTAAGGCTTTGCAGGGTATTCATCAAGCTGAGCTTTGTCCTGGATATACCCGGCCATGGCAAACCTACAGACACACTGAAGTTAGCGAACTGCAACTTGGATGCGTGTTTCAGAACACACTTACCACGACCATGTATCTGCGTTCGAGGCCAAATGGCGCACAATAGCATCCCCAGCATCATAATTCTTCGCCACCATCTTGATAGAGCTTGCCGAGGTCAACCACTTCTTACCGCCATACTGCGGCCCAAAGTCGTACGAGCGTCGATCGATGTCCGGCTTTCCAGAAGCGTCTATTGGCCAGACTGGAATGCCTTCTTTCATCATTAGGGCGGAGATCCAATGCCGAGCGCGGTTCTCATATACGGTCAGATCCATTTCTTGGACCGCCTTCCCGCTCGCCACCGCAGCGTCAAGTGTGCTATATTGAAACCATCTTTTTTGATACTTAGTGTCAAATTATTTAGTCGAGAAGAGGGCGAGTGGGTGGTCAATAGGCTTACCCTTCGCAGAACAACAGCGCATCGTGATCGGAGTATTTGTTGATGAGATGTACCGTGCCCGGCTTATCTCTGCAGTAACCACTGTACTCCGCCTTGATGGAGTTTGTTTCACAGAATATCTCGAGGTCGTTCCTTGAGAAAAATCCATTGCCGTAATAGTACACATTGTGTAGGTTGGCCTGTACCTGGTCACGAACTCCTGCTGACCAAAATACGGACGGATCCCTCAAGACACAAGTCAGCTGGCTATCCTGGTTTAGAACCACGTCGTGCAAGGGGGACATACCCAAAATAATCAATCGCGGCTGCGCTATGCCAGTCTATGTGAAAAACGCTCTCACTCCCCGTTATGGCATCTTTCTCCGCGAGGGCATCGCGGATAGCTTGCTTCTGGTCTGAGCTGCAGTCATGCCACCCGTATAGCGTGTACTCTGCGGAAGCATTGCCAGTTGGAAATGGAACTGGAGGGGGGGTAGGAATCGTAGAATTTTGTGCAATAACTGACACCACAACAGATAATAAGGCGAATATATGCATATTGGCATACGACAGTCGAGAACGTAGTCGATAAGAACTCCTACCGGGTAGTCGTGGCACTTTATAACGCACTCTCACTTCCGGAAGATTGTAGTCGCAGTGGTTGATCCATGTTGGGCTCAGAAGAAATGCATATTCCGATTCTAGAACTTCTCTCCTGACATTCAAACTCTGCCTTGCTCATCTCTTCCCTGGTCCTGATAATTTTACCTTCTCACGTGTTCAATTGATTCACGATAATTGCCAAGTCACAGACTTCGATGTCATTGGCTCTGTCACCTGGTATTCATTCGTTCCTGGACAATCATTTCAGAGATGGCGTCCAATCAGGAGAGAGATATCATATTTGTTGGTTTCACAGGGCTATTGCAATAGCAATGGGGGTTCTCAAAGGTGGTAATAAATCGTTGTGTCTTTCTATCTTGAAGCGGTGCAGCAGAGGGAATACCATCCACCTCACCGTCGCGTGCACTAGCCGAGTATGGCTAGTGCCCCACGTGTCCACACGTGATTGGTACCTCCACACGTGATCCATACATTCCACGTGATCTACACGTGATCTACACATCAACACGTGATTCCCACGTTCTATATACTCCCAACAATATTAGAGGCTCTGCCAAATCTATCTCTTACGGATGCGCCCGCATGCCAAACTTTTCTAGTGTACAGACCGCGATATACTAGTCCATGGTCGGCTCAAGGTGCAATCCTTACACGGAGTCCGCTCAACACGGACCCGTGTACCTGTATCATGGACCATCAAACTCCAGGGGCGACTGAAAATTGCAAGCAGTTCTGGATAATGGGACAAATGAAAGGATCGGCGTCGTTTCTGAATCATTGACTATTCATCCATCAAAGCCATGTGCAGCCAGGCGTTTGGGATTGCTGTCGTAAACCGAGGGTTTTAGATGTCTCAGTACCTAGTACACCAAATTCCGAAATGGTGTTGACTGAAAAATCTCTAAGACCTGTCGCTTTGAATAAGTCAAAGTTATTCCCATCTTATTGTTGGGATAATTGACACATATACGCGAAAAGGTTAAAGTAAACACTATTTCAGTAATTGGTGTAGGCGAATCTGCCTAGCCAATCTTAGCTGTCGTTTCACCTGATCTTCATAGTCTACGGCTTATGAAATCTATCGCATTGAATATATTGAGGTTATTCCCATCTTCGTTTGCACCGTCTCATCGCCAATATGTGGACTATTTTCAAAGCCTTTGTTTTTCTCGGTGTAGTCGGCACCACTGTGGCGCAAAATTCTACGATCCCCACCGGAACAGCTGTCCTTCCACCTTCACCAACGGCATCAGAAGAAGCAGTACGACTAATCATCCACAGCTCTTGCGCAGACAAACAATTCATCTACGATGCCTGGGACGAATTCGAGAGGATGGTGCCAGAAGAGCAATTTGATACAGGAGAGTTAGTAACCTATATTGACCTTTCTCGATATTTTAGAACTAACCTCGTTGGCTGTCCAGACCTCTTTATGAGTACCCATGGCTCACGTCAAAGGATTGGAAGAGTGCCCCGGGCATCGAATTCTTCGGTCCTGCCGATAGGGTTTGGAACAGGGAAGCTATCAAAGGTTTGTTCAAGTCGGTCTTCTTCATTTTGTACCGGAAGTTACTAACCAGCGCAGCTAATATGGACAAGCTTGCCTCCATTCGCAGAGGTTCATTCACGTTCTGGACACTGAATGTGCGGTGTGATGATCCCCTCCGTAGGGTAAGTACACAATCATAATATTTATCCATATCTGTACATACTAAGACTTCGTTTAGTGCACAGGCGATCCATGCGATCCTGCAAACCCCCCAAACCAGAACCCCGTCATTGCATATGTAAGACCATTTCCCGTGGCCACATCTCCATCGGAAATGTACGTGTCGGACTGACAAGCATATCATAGACCATCATAGATGGCCCCGACAAAGATCACATCAACTTCTGTCCAGCGTAAGTTTTGTCCTAAAATAGTTTTGCAGGATTTTGGCATCGGCTTCTGACGATAGGGGTTGTAGCTTCTTCCGGCGACCTAAGATGGACGACCAAATTGAAAAAATATCCCAATACGCAAGCCTTCGGAACAATTTGGAGATCTACAGAAGCAGAGGTGAGATCCTACCGGTATAATCCACGTACAAAATGCCTAACTATCTATAGCCTTTACTATAGCACATGAGCTGATGCACGTCTCGTGGGTTGGTAAAGCGATCGCGCCAAATACCAGTCCTTATATGCAGGACATTCCGATGCCCTGGGGTGGGGGTGCATATCGAACCTCCGATACAAAATATCTGACCTTCCCCGAGATTGAAGAGAAGGACAACCATATCAATAAGTAAGCCCTAAACTGCGATGGGACGGAACGACATTGAACTTCTCGCTGACTTGCTACAGTGTCCAGAATTACGCCTACTACGCTCTCGCCCAGTACATCATACATAAGAAGGACTTCTATCCGTAAGTACTACTGTCTCGTGAGTGAATCAAGCGTTAATGTGTGTGCCTGAATATAGGTATGGTTACCCTTGGAACACGGATTTGAATCCGCCCCGAGCTCCGCCTTTTCTTAGTGTGCGAGAGGATACGAACATCTCTGTGTATACGGAATTTAAACTTGACGACTGTCCTTAGGTATATGAGGATATGTGGATTGCTCAAAGAACTGGTTTGATATACTGGTTTCATCGGGCCTGTACTTCGTATATGTGACTTCCAGCACTGTGTTTCAAGACTACGATCAAAAATATATTTTCAAATTTGGGCTGTGTTCTACTTTTGTTAGTGTCAGACCTAAAGAATTGAGGGGCTAAGTCTGGAAGATCATTCTAGTCTCGGTATATTAAGAGAAGCTGATACCATAGTTGGGCATTTCGTTTAGGAAAGTACCATCTTGGGGACCCACACGCATCACTACCCGGCCTCCTACTGGTTGATTCTCAGTTTTTGTTCCCAAAAAGGCCTATGTTCCGCACGGGCCCGACGAGCTCAACAATAAATCATAACTCAACGATAAATTAATAATAATAATTAATCTATTTTACTGTCCAGTACCGACCTTTAGCTGGAGCTATGTAGATAACTGCCACTATTTACACCAGATGAACAAACAAAAAACCCCCCTGTTGGCCATGCGTAGAAGCAGCTCCCGAAGGTTTTCCTGGACTGGGGGAAAAACACCTGTCTCTGTTTGTGCCTTACGTGCGTCTCTAGACAGGCGCAGGCGTGAGGCCTGCACCTGTAAGTTGCTGTTGTCCACCAGGCCTCGACCGGCCACCCAGTCACGTTTGCTGTTGATGGTGATGTCTCTCTTGTATATAGGATTCGTCCTTTGTGTTCTCCTAGCACCGCTGTTGCTCCTGGCAGGCACCACCGTGGTACGTTCTGTTGCGACATGCCAGATGGTGGGCAAAGCCAGTTGTCGTGTGAACATTTTCCTCCAAGGAGTGAGAATTGTACCACCTTTCACCATCTCCACATCACTGGAATCTTCACCCTCACACCACGATCGCGTTTAGCACCCTGCCTTAGCATATTAGTGGCCTTGAAATCGCAGCTGGACATGTTGCACCCTTTCACTACTCTAGATGAACAAGTCGCTTGCATACATTCACTACCCACAGCGCAGATGTCCTGGCGTACAACGTATTTAACTAACGTAGACCAATGAATTCAAGCGTATGGCTTGCTGGATTCTCAAACTAGACAGATATTTTGAGCCCTTGATCTGAGTTGAATATCTTTCTTTCTGTTTGCGCTTATTTCCAGTCATTCGTCGTAGACTTTGTTTTCTTAAATTTTCTCCTATTACCGAAGCTCAAACCTACACAATAGCAAAAGAGCAAAAGAGCACAAAAGCCCACGTCTCATTGTCCACCCATAAATTCCTCTCAATTTCACATTTAGATCCCTTCCATATTGTTTCTATTCTATGTCAAAACAATAACATTGTGTGCGTTCAATATCACTGATTCACTTTGCGGCTTGTTCATGAATTCACCCATTGCCCTATTGGTGCGTCATTGTGAATCAACAGCAGTATTGTACTTCCAATAATGTCTCTCAGTTCCCCCTTCGGAGACACTTTATAAACACGCCTTCTTGTTCCCTTCCGCTCTTCTCATCATACACACATCAACTACGACTTTCAAGCATTCAGAGTATCACAAGTCCAGCTTAAAGCGCATCACCAACATACTGCATTTACTAGCAAGATTCCAGCAGGCCTTGGAAGAATGTTATTCACTAAAGTTTCCATTCTTGTCACTTCTATCTTCGCTCTGGCAGCTATTGCCTCGGCGCACATGATTCTCGCAAACCCAGTGCCTTTTGGCAACCCGAACAACTCGCCACTTGACTCTTCAGGTTCCGACTTTCCGTGCAAAATGGGCTCCTCGTCTAGCACAGAAGGCAAGATGAACGACTTTGCCGTTGGTAGTCAACAGACCTTGTCGTTTACGGGGTCTGCTACACACGGCGGTGGTTCTTGTCAAGTGTCGGTAACTCTCGACAATCCTCCTACGAAGAATTCGAAATTCAAAGTCATCTACAGCATCGAAGGTGGTTGCCCAGCAGCCGCTGTAGGCAACCTTGGCAACGACCCAACCGCCAACGCAGCAAGCACCTTCCCCTTTACCGTTCCAAAAGAACTCCCTAACGGTAAGGCTACGATGGCTTGGACATGGTTCAACAAGATCGGCAACAGGGAGATGTACATGAACTGCGCTCATATCAATGTGAGCGGTGGCGCTGATGATAAGGCGGCGTTTGAGTCTCTCCCAGACATGGCCATCGCCAACATCGCCCCGAGCACTTGTCATACATCTGAATCTTCGGATTTCACGTTTGAGAACCCGGGAAAGTACATGACTAAGATTGGCAACGGTCCTTTCGTTGCTCTTTGCAATGGCGCTGCGGCTCCGGCTGGTCCTCCTGCTCAGCCTGCTCCTGGTATGGCTTCTACAGTCGCTCCAGCTCCGGGCCAGATGACAGATACTCCCACAGCCCCTCAGATCACGTCTACCATCCGCGTCATGATCACCGTCACCGCTCCCTCAGGCCCAGTTTCCACCGCGCCAGCCGCCCCACAGGCTCCGGTTTCTTCTCAGGCGCCGCCTCCTTCTCAAGCTCCGGCTCCAGGTGGCGACGCTCCCTGCTCACCTGAAGGTGTGGTAATCTGCAACGGCGAGTCACAGTTCGGCCTTTGTAATCACGGTAAAGTCGTCTTCCAGCCCGTCGCTGCCGGCACCAAGTGCCGGGACGGTGCGATTGCGAAGCGCGACTTTATGCACCGTGCGCAGCGTACCATTGTCTAACCACCTCTTCTCGATGTCTAATGTTGAAGTTGGGGTTGTTGGAAGTGGTTAACTGTTAGGATGTGGAGTTGAACTGAAAAGAATATTAGATTGATATTTGGCGGAGGGAGGACTAGACTAAATTGGGGCGCTCCTATCCGATTTCCTCCGCGCTGGCATTTGGATATGCATTCGACCCCTTACGGTGGAGCACAGCATATGTTTGATTTGTAATTGAAGATTTTGCTTAACTTGTTGGCCCCACGGCGGGAAAGCACATAGACACCCATTTGAGTACATATTGATAATAAAGAATTTGCTTTGGGAAACAAAAACTTTGATTTAGTTCTGATGTGATTTTCGAACTTCATGATATTGTAGTAAAATGTCTGATGATATGTAGGAGACATCTGCAGTGCGTTGTTATGTGTAAGGTCAATCCCGGTGTCGCGGGACGCACGGTGTTGTGGGACAAAGCGTAGGTACTTTGACTTTAGAAGACAATAGTCTTTCCCAAAAAGCTGATATTTGCAGTACTTATACCGGAATAATTTCTGCACCTTCTTGTAATACTCTACGCTCTGTTTAATCCAAGAATTACAATCGCTTTGTTACTTTTTAGCCTTGGGCACGATGAGCCTTCTTTTCATGGCCAAACTAGTCGTTTCTATATACACTTACTAGCCAAATTCCATGCCAAAGATCGTTCCTAGCTCTTAGAAACCGGTTCTAATGAAGTTAAGCTAACATCAGGTTCATGGCTGGCGTGGCGCGAGGATTCATGCGGTCTCGCCACCCCGGTCGGTACTTCGCTCAAAGCAGCTTTCCATATCCGGTTAGATTGAGTCTGCTTATGTCAGTGCCGCCAAGCTCATCAGCTGTCAGCTTGTGGCTTTATAGACTCTCGGATTGATCAATTTCTTGGAGAAACATGAGTTTGGATGGCGACGGGATAATGGGGAGAACGATGTTCGCATATCTTGATAATGGCGCGGTAATAAGCATCTTAGGCGTAACCTTCACCAATGCGATGACTACTACAAGTATGGCGCTCGCGAGCCCACACACAATCGTAAACCGCTGTAGCACCATTCTGATGTTATTAGTGCTTTTGAGCGTTGCGTCCGCTACTTCTCTCACTATCCCCTGAGTGCTGATCCTGGTTGAGGTTGGCTGTATCGTGAAATGGTTGAATGAGCAGGGGAGGGCAGCGTTTTGGGTGAGTCCAGACGAATTCATGTGGAGAACCGCCTGACTTAAAGCTGGAACTCTGGTACTAGAGGATTTGAACCAGTTCTTGTTATGAGTTGGGGTGCGGGCGATTTTCTCCATATCCCCAGAGATGAAAGCCTGGGCGACACGGCTCCTGACGTAATTAATGCCAGGTTCCAGCCTAAGCGTGACAACCAGTCTGCAGACGAATTCGAACCTCTCCTTTTCCCAAAGAAAAAAATAATTCTCGTTGACTTCTAAAAGAACGTCTCTGAAGAGATCTGGTACAGTCTTGGAGTAGTCTGGTTGAACATGTGTAGTGCGTAAGCGTACAACGCTTAAAAGTCCATAAATCTTGTCTCTTGGGTCTGTACATTCGCAATTTCCCCAGTAGTTAATTGCCTCATAGAGGGTCACACTGACACCAGAATGCCATCCCGGTTTGGTGCGTAAGAGTGTCTGGGCTTGATTGTTCCATAATGAATCCCAGTACTGTTCCGACAATGTCTCAAAACCAGGGGCCTCTATGAGATTGTATAGACTTATATTGAGAGGTTCCCAAGGGGAAGTTCGGTTGCCGTAGAGAATTAAGAGATCTCTGGCACGCATAAACTCTTGGACGACCCAGAGTCTGGACCAGTATGGACGATTGTAGAGATTTTGAAGAGATTCTTTCATGGCCGGGTTCCAGAGGTCTCTCAAGTCGGCGAGATAGTTTGGGTCCCGTGAAATATAATAATCTGCATCAGAGGTCATGAGCAATTTATTTGCCAGTTGGAAGAAATCTAATGCGCGAGCGTCGGTTTCGTCCGCATCGCCAAGCCAGACGATGGCGAACTCGGCTTGAAGGAAGATTGTGCTCATGAGACTAACTTGGTGAGATTTTTCCTTTGTATTCCGTTGGTTGATGCAGATGGCATCGATCCAGAAATATGTCCAGGTGCTCGCATCTTTCCTGTCCGCGACTGGCCGATACCTATCTATGGCATCTTTGAACCAGTCACTCTCGGCCAGGGCCATGCGAAAAGCAAGCGGCCAGTGTTCATTTTCGGCCACAGCAGCTCTGGCCCTGGCGTCGGCCTTCGCGGTATTGATCTGATCCCTAATCGCAATAAGAGCTTGTTGAAGATTCTTGCGCACGGACAATAACTTGTCATTTACTCGGACCCTGGCAGTAGGAGCAGGTGGCCCCCAAACGTAGGATAGAGCGATGAATGAAGGGCACTCAGAGAGCTCGAAGGTTGTAAGGCTACAGCGAACTAATCGGCCCTTTCCAGGTATTATCTTGATAAGTCTGATGCTACGAGAATTTCGATCTAATGGCTCGAACAAGGTGTGTTGAAGGGTTGGCATGTTGCGCTGCATCTTTGCCGTAGAAGCAGTTTTTGGAGAATGTAGTTCGGAAAATCAGAGAGGGACTTAGAAAGCCAAGGCAGCAGTCCTCTGGCGACAGGACATTGGGAAAAATTTAGCGCAATCTCACCATAATTTAGCGAGTGGCACCCGATTTTCTGATTAGCAGCCTTGTTTGTATGACACTGAAGTCGCACTCGCTTTTCTAATTTAGACGACGATATTATTCTGTAGTGTATAACTTATCCATCTTAAAGCTAACTGACACTAGAAAGAATTAATACATCTTCGCCACCGGGACGCTCCGTGAACGCTGTGAGTCTAACACCTCAGTCCCATCTGTTTCTGACACAGTATTCTTGCACTTTCGACCACGTCAGTTCGTTGACAAAAGGAACAATATACGGTTACGACGCACCCATCTCCTAACGTCCCACCTTCATATCTCTCGCTTCCGCCAGCCTCCCAAGAACTCCCATATCCATTCCGTCCAACCTCGTGTTTCACGTCTCCGCCCAACTCCCCCACCGTAGCCATCTTTGATTCCTTCTCGTAGATCTCTCCACTGTAAATTTCCATCGCACCAGGCCTCCCACTCCCACTCCCACGAAGGCTTCCATAATCACTATCACCGCGATTCGTACCGACTGGGCTGTGCGGGATACTGTGTTATGGGGGACCTGTGTGGTTATTCTGTTGGGTTGGTAATGTGGTGTGTGTGGTTGCACTTGGACATAGCTGCCGTGTTGATCGCCATCTGATACGTAAAATCCTGGAAGGTGGGCAAAACCTTTGTGCCCACAAACTTGCAATAGATAGCCTTCATCTCACCCTGTCCGCCATATATAACACCGTTACAAAATAACACCTCAAAAGGGAACACCGTGTGGAACACGATCAACCGTGACACAATGAATAGACCCGCCAATACTGTGAACGCAAGCAAAGCCGGGCTCTGCACTGTGATTTACGTACTATCCCTCCATACATGAACGCTGACTAGCTCCGAAAACCTTTCCTGTACACGCCTCCGAAAGTTTTGTATGAATGTAGTCAACACCTTTTGTCGTCATGTAGTAATCGTAGTGTTATAATGACGAAGAAACATTGAAATGACGCATAAATGAATGTGAGGAACCATGCGCAAGAGCTTTATCATATGTACGTTGTATGGTTAGGCCAGAGTACACACGAACAAGATCGCAATGTTCCGTAGGATGCGTTGCCAGCTCTGTAGCGACACCGAACTTCTGTAACTACTAAGAATCTCATTTCTGTTAGATCCCTTCGCCAGTCCATACTACTGGCTTTGGCTCAACAAAGTCCCTGATATCATACGTCTCATTACCGACATCAGCATAAAAGTAAATTTCTATCATACAATCACCTAGTTAGCTGGTTTACGTTTTATTCGCTCCTGATATTTCAAATACCTTTCTGTCCAAACGTGTATACACCTGGAATATTGACTAGCGGCCCTGGCGTGCCGACGCGGACGTTAGAGTTGATAATCTTGATGTGGGCGCAATTGGCGTAAAATTGCGAACCCTGACTAAATGTAACGGTGTAAAGTCAGTGAAGGGAAAACCAATTCAAAATGAACAAGCTCATTACAAGGGGCTGTCGATGCGTAATCCCAGGCTTGGGAGTTTTCAACGCGGTTTCGGGAGGGTACGTACAGCGAGTCTACAGGCAGCGGATATATATGCTCGAAGCGGAGAAGGTAGTTTCCAGGTGGTGTGGAAGCGGGTATAGTAAAATGCCACTACAATATTACAGACGCACGTTAGTACCGATCTATATGTACCTAATGTAGCAGCTGGATGTGCACGGATAGAAGGTCTAACAGGAAGACTCACACTCTTTGCTTGATAGGTGCCCCATTGATGCTTCCAGTAGTATTCATCATTGGGAGGCTCAGATTGTTCTGTCCTCCCTACAACGCTTAAAATCTTAAACCAACCCCCATCGCCTGTGTACTCAGATAAAGGACCGGGGGATGCGGAGAGCCATGCGGTTGCAGGGCCAGGGTGGTATAGGTTTGGCCAACGCTGTGTAGAAAGTTAGGGTGAGAAGGAGGAGATTTGGAATCATATCATAGAGAAGAATAGGTCGAGTAGAGATAAGCTGGACAGGAGAAATCAGATCGGTAATACCTACATCCCATGGCATCACCGGAGCGCCTACTATCGGCAACCCAACCGAAGTATTCACTGCAAAGCCAACGGTATCACCAGCATGTATTATCGCAGTCTTCGGGTTCGACCACGCAGTCGATGCATTGCGGCCGCACCGCAAGTCGAGAGAGGTTGGGTCTACGACAGGGATTATGTAGTCATAGTCAGTTTTGATATCGCTCCCTGTTTGCTGAGGACTGATCCGTCTAGGATGTAAACTGGTAAGCAAGTCTTTTGACGGAAAAGGAATAGATGTGCGGATTCGCGCACCGGATGTATTCCCATGGTTCGGACCAAGTGTTATTCAGAAGCAAGCGGTCGAAGAAATCTATAGTCTTTAGCGCTTGTTTGTATTCTGCGGATGCACGGTTTGGGAGAAGGGGGAGAGAGAAAATTGAAATAGAGGGTATCAATGACCGGAATCAGAGACATACAGTGAGCACTAGCGCTCATCAGCATTAATCCAATTACTAAAAGATATGTTGATTTCATCTTGAAGTGCGACTCAGTTTTGGTGCGACAATTTCAAGCGATTTTTGCGGAGACTATACTGTCCTTAAATGTTCTCTCCTTCCATATATTACCCTAAAATAGCCGCACAACACTAATAGTGGAATGTCGCATTACACACACCTAGTGTAAATATTCTCACCGTGTATCTGCATTCGCGAACCTTTCTGAGGGTAGGATTCGCATTCTTCCACGCGAATGTAACATGATTTTGTCGTGATACCCTACCTTTAATCTGCTTCTATATGAGCGGTGCAATAGTGCAAATTAATACTATACTAATTACCGCTAGAGCGGAAATACGGGGATTTGCTAGACCAGTTAATCAACTTCGCACTTCCTCCAGTTCCCCCATCGTCATCCTTTTTTAACTTGGAAAAAAAGAGATATCTTTACTTCGGACTAATAGAATTTCTTCTCCTCTATTAGAAAATGCTCCTATACCAATTTGAGAGAAAAACCTGTGTGCGTTACTACGCTATAATAGAGCAAAGCCAGAGTGGATTTGCAAAAGTTGCCTACAAAACCTCCCATAAAAACTTAGTACAAGGTAACATAAGACAAAAGGTACATTTAAGAAGAAATCAAGTGAAGAATCTAGCAGGGATAAATAACATATCATATTTGCTCCGTTGTGACGTCTATCGAGGGCAAGCCTGGATCAGAAACGAAACGTGAGAGGTGAACTTCGCATATCCATTATTGCTCATGCATTAAAGGAGTATACCTATTACATTCTGGACCATTTTAGGTCTCTGATTCCAACTTAGATGAAGGCGACTATAGCACCTGGGCAGTGTGGACATATGCGACTTCCGATTAGAGGCAGCGGTATTTCACTGCTGCATTAGCGTGTTTTCTACAGGCTGGGGTGCTTTCCTATAGCTATCTAGTATCTTTTGAAAATTTAATAGTAGCCCTAACTACATTAATATTTAGCTTCTATTGCTCTATGCGTAAAGCGCACAGGTTCTATTGCGCCATTCTGGGCCATTCTGGGCCAGGTGGCGAGGGGTATATCAATCCCTCCCTCTGCTAGTCATACTAGGCAGCGATTCGTCTTGTTGCCACGAATACATACCATCTTTGTTCTACCAATTGTTATCCACTGCCTAAATGACCTATACACAAACCCTGTCACACGGCTGCGCGCCGACCGCGCATCACCGTGGCCACCCCTAAGCAACACCAAGCAGCCAGACAACCCCTAATAAAAATTCATCCCCTATATCCGTAGATACCTCTTCATCGAATATAACTTCTTTGGTATACCTTGGTCCAGTCCTTGCGATTTGCCCTCTTACAACTAATACTAATTTTGTCGGTATACCCGCCCGTGAAATGGGAAGGTATTTTGGACGGTGTTAGTCGACTGCCCGTGGGTTTCGCGGAACGCTAATCCACGGTGGTGCAAGAGCGCAAGTATGGCAGAAAGAGTATGGATTGCTTGTGACCACGAATCTTCTACGTAGCAAGGGCTAGCATCATAACCCAATTATGATGCTCTCATCATCGACGGTTTTTCGACAGACACCGTGGCCGCTGCTCAGCATCATATCTCACCAGGGAAGTCACTGCTACTCTATATCAGTCTGTGAGAGCGTGGGGTGATTTAGTAATCAACGTGAGTGCCTATGTAGAGCCCCACGTCAGCTCAAGACAGCTATCTAGGTGGGCTCCGCTGCCATTCATAGACCCACAAGTCGTATTTGCTCCGCTTGCTTTATCCTCGCCGCTGGAGAGGATGACTTCACTCCATAGAACATAACCGTGCCCTATCGGCGGCTGATCGACTTCTTTCCCCCGTGCGAATTCCAGACACGAAATCGATTATGCCTGCAAAGTATGAGTATCCGCATCTCATACACGCCTGCACGCTTGACTCATTCTTTCACATTCACACTTTCGGCTATCTTCACTCTTTGTCTTGCGAAGAATCACTGATCCCAGTCTCAATTGCCAGTGTTTTCGTGGCATCAGACATACCCACAGCTCCTGGTTCCGAATTACTGGGATACTCCAAAGGGTACCGGGAATCGTCGGGCGATACCGTGGGCGATATTGTCCTGTCTGATGAAAATGAGACTGGGCCCAAAGTTGTAGTACGTGGTTTAGTCTCCAGAGACATGACTGTGTCTGCAACTGAAACAAGCGCATCAGACACGCAATGCAAGAAATGTACATGGATGGAAGCTGGCTCTCGTATGTACCGCTACTATACCTGTTATGGTGGCCTGCGGCTGGCTCCGACTGCAGATGCTTTCGGCCTTCGACTCCAAAATCAGACAGAGCGACTAGACTCAGCAGCTTATGCAGGAGAGTTAGTCCGCTCAGTCCGTACGGTCGCGCCCCTTGGAATCGAGGAGTATAGACTAGAACGCTATGACGGGCTCCTAGCCAAGCAGGCGGCCAAGTCTCTCCGCTCCATCCTGTCCGCGTCTAGTCTCTATGCTGCTTCCCAATCTCTCGTGTATCTTTGTGCCGCACTGGCTTTCTGGTACGGTGGAACACTGATCGCTGACCAAGAATACTCCATCTTCTAGTTCTATATCTGCTTCGTTAGCCTCATTTCAAGGTCGCAGATTGCAGGTTCTATTTTCACATACGCACCGGATGCCAGCAAAGCTATGCTTGTTAGTGGGGAATTGCAGCGCATCATGAATTCAAAACCTAAGATCAATCAAGAACTTCCGATAACACGCGAGAACAGCGAATTGCTCCAATTTTTCGATCAAGCTCATACTATTCCTTCAAGAAATGACTACCTAAATTCATTGCAGAGTTGCAGATGGATCAGCCGATCTGCAAGGATCAGTCCCGGAGGCTCTCATGCATCTTACTCATGGAAACTGAACAATCTTTTGACAGCATATGGCCTCGCTCATGTCAAGCCAGAAAACCCGAAGAAACGATATGAGTTCTCGCTTCCATCGTACCTCGCATCATATACGAGCTTTTGCGGACGACAGTTACACGCGATTTCGCGAGTCTAAGCTTCAGCCGCAACACGCCACAAATGCTCACGGCCGATGTCAATATACGTAAGGCTGGGGTAAGAAGGTCCAATCGAATTTCTGTTTGTCCTGTGCCCAATGCTGTATTCAAAATCTCTGCATATTGCGGGATCTCACTTCCCAAGAAGACGAAAGCATCCCGATTTTCATTGTAAACTACTGACTGAAGTAAGGTAGCAATTCAACCCCCATATCTGATCGAACCAAAAGAACGAACCCCAAATCCGACCAACGAACCCAGCGGCAGACAAATCACTAGAAGCAACTAATTTCGTAAGAGTTGACCTGATTATCAAACCTCCCGTCCATATTCCCGATATCCTCCAAATGCGTATCCCAGCCTCCAGTATTATAAAGGACTTTTTTGCAGTTGTCATCGTTGTACAAAGCAACGCCACATCCCAAGCTCCCCGCGTACCAATGCATGGAGGAGACAACGTCTTTTTGGGCGAGGTTCTTGCAAGGTTGGCCTAAGGTGCCCTCGCGATTCTCGATGATGTTCTTGTAGTGTGGGTCTGCGTAGAGTTGGAGGTGCCTTTTTGGGACTGTTAGTCAAAATGCCTCGATCGATTTCTTCCTAATGCAGGGTTACAGGAAGCTAGATCTTACCACCCAGAGACGAGGGATGGAACCGCAGCCATGAGTAAGGTGGGGATCTTCATTGCGATTTGTGTGTGATGAATGTTGATGTGCGATTGCGAAAGCTTTTGGCTAAGACTGTGGAGCAACCTGGATGAGGTTTCAATGTTTCTTTCTATTGCAATGTCGAGCATTTAAGAAAAAGGGTGGCAATTTTGGAAATTGAAACCGGTCAAGACACATGCAAAGCCGAATCGTAACAGACCACGTCCTGGGGCCGTAAGTTTATTTTTGATATTAACCCACCCAGCACTTCTATCATCTTTAGCAATTTAAATGAGTTTGTAACCTGGAACTGTGTCGAGGTTATTCTGCCAACAAACTCTTTGCCTCACTGGCGAGATCCGAAAGAACTCTGTGAGCTGAGGACTCCTGCTTGTCATGTCATTAGTATCCAGAACCATCCATGCATCTATAACGAATGACGAATCCAGCGAAAAGTTATCAAAGGGCTCTTACCTGAGGTAGTAGATTGGACATCCACTAACCGCCACTGTTGGAATATATATAGAACGTTGTGATCACGTGGTGATGTTGTGATCACGTGTTTATCACATGAGACACTAGCGATGCTTGGCGACAAAGGGATGATACAACCTCCTAAGCCTCACCTCAGATAGACACATACACGAATCATTACTTTGCTTAGAACCCACCCATTGCTATTGCAATAGCCCTGTGAGACCAACAGCCACCATCCTTCATCGTTTTTCTCTTTTGCGAGGTCATAACGAGCTTCACAATGCTGACGATTCCCCGTAAGCTCATGGTTACACAGCATCTCGAGACCTCGGCTGCAGCACACCACATCTCCAGATCTCAGCTGCAGCACACCACATCCATTCATATTCGCTTCTTTTCAAACCGGTTCGTATTAATTTACCCGGGTAACCTAAGATGGGGCACGGATCGATCCTCACCGATGAATACGGCTAGAACGGTCCCAGCCGTCGTCAGGAAAAGTACATTTTGAAATTCCTACTCGAAATAGCAGGGAATTTGTCTGGCAGGTGTATGCCAGGGCGACCAGGCGATTCGCCATATTCACGCCACTCAAAAAAATTTGACCGTCAATCCACCGTCGGGTGGCGCTGGTCGCCAGAGTTGCGTCGGTCGCAACAGTCGCCAGAGTCGCAACAGTCGCGCGACCTGCCACTAAAAGCGCAGTTGCCAGAGTCCGCGCGAGTCGCCATTGTCACAAAGGTTACAAGACCCATCCTAGCTGCCATAGTTACGCACCTTCTGCTGCCAATCTAGGTCAGCATATCTGCCCTGTTTGTGAAGGGTGGGCTCCCAGCAACTGTTAGCAACACAGGGTAGCTTAGATCTCCAATTAGAAACTGTGCGTTATATGCAACAATAGTATTATTTAACTCACAGTATGCTACTAATATTAAGCTAAGATGGAGAAAAGAGAAATCTACGCTACAGCACTAATACAATTAGCTAGGCATGCATCCTAGTCAAATTCTTCATCTGTAAGGGGATAGAAGAGGCTCAAATAATAAGCATTGTATTCCTATCTAGCGACAGAACTTTGTGTGCTCTGGAGAATTTAAAGGGGGATATTGACACTTGTTCTGAGGTGGATGAGACGAAAAGAGGGAGTCTAGAAGGCATATATAAAAAAAAAGGTGTTAGATTAGGGAAAAGAACAAAAGCGAGAAGATACACCTCTTATCTAATCTTAATGCGCTATCCATATACAAGCCTCTCCCCTCAAACCTCGTGTCATCCCCAATCATCTTCAACCTACCTCCAATCTGCACAACGCCTTCACCCTTCCTCCATCACATACACGCTTGCGAGTCCAAGTTCCGACATCCCGTCAGCAGTGCTCTCCAAAACTCTGGCACGACACCAAAAAAAACTATCTAGCCCCCGTTGCAGACTTAACTATTCACCATATCTCACGTAGTAATTATTCCACGGGTCTTGCAGCTCCACCATCACGTATGCGAGCACAGCCTGTACATTTTGGATCGTTGTCATGATTGTTGGGGTTGGGAGGCTAGATCAACTTCAACGAAGGCCTGAGAATTTGGACACCAATCCTTTCCTGAGGTTCTTGAGATGGAGCTCTTTTATTTACATCCACGTCGTAGTAACAGTGCCAGCCCGTCCACTCCATCTTAGCGTTGAGGCAACAAGGGAGCGAATGCGGTCTGTGACCTGAGCTTCCAAAAGATATAACAAGAGCGCATGTAGAGAGTGTATACATTGGATTCATTGGTCATGGAAGCGCTGTGGAGCAGTCAATGTCGAAGAGGGATTGGCGAGGCTGAAGGCTGGGGGAAGCGAATATTCCGGATTAGGAAATTCAGGTAAAGGTGTTGATGGCAGACGATTTTCGAACACCCTCGGTAGGGCAGCTAACCGCTTTGGGTCCTACACATTCGCAACACCAAGAGAAAGAAGGCAGTACATCACGTGGCGTGAGATCACTGGAAATTCTCGCTTAAGGGTTCTTGGCGCGTGAAGTTTTATGACGTTCGTTCAATTGAGCAAAAGAACTCCACATTAGAAACAACAATACGACCGTGACACCGGGCGTAGATATATTTCGAGAACGTAGCAAGCTATAATCATTCCTGTACTTATGAAGAACATGTATTTTAAGCATTCGAACCCAAGCCCCAAATGGGGACACTTTTCCGATCAAAGTGTAGACTTGGGAGTTTTGTCTATATGATCATACTTTGGTATTTATTGCTTTCCTGGAATGTTCACTGGAAGCTGATAAGAAGGAGTATGTGGAGGGCGAAGTTCACTGGGCTGTCATTCAGTTTGCTTAATGGTGGCCTAAAAGGTAGTCAGCGGCCGTAGACCAAGAGGTCGTACACAAGATAAAAGAGGAGCAGTTCTTCGTCTTGTCACTTTTCCTCAGAAAGCTATTCTTTTCCCTTCCCTTTGGAGCTCCCCCAAACTCAGCCTACAGCTGTATATACACCTCCAACCCCGCCCTGGCCTTCACCTGTCTCCTTTCTCCAGCTGAGATGACAGTTGAGCCTACCCACATCCCGCATATAGCGTTCTAAAATCCACTCCCCAGTCCATAATAGACATTTGGTCCGCTCCATCATATTAAGAACAAGTGAGGACCATTATTGCCCAACTCTATCCGAACGCTGTCACTTGGGAGATAGGAGAGACGATGTCGGTAGCTGACGGCGGTATGTTCGTGCTGCGTGGTGTGGTGAGTAAGAGGCACGAGATGACCCGGCAAGTTTGCTTGGCTTTAAATATATGCCAAGTCGAGATTGGCCAAACTATGGGCGGGATTGCCCATACCATGGCTTGGTACAGTATCGTGGTTGTGGTCTACGTAGTTTGCAATGTAGGGCAGATGTCTAGGCAAGGGTTTCCGTTGACGATGAGAGGTCGCAAGGCAAACGAACGTGCGACTTCAGCGTCCGTGGGTCCGAAATATGAGGAGCGAGATTGGTGCAACGATGAATGTGGCGTTCCTTGACGGGAGGACGTGAGAATAATGAGAGAATAAGGGGTGAGAATGTGAATACGTACGCCCGAGGCACGAAGACGAGTGTTGTCCAATGAAGGCCTATGGAAGCTAAAGTATTAGTTAAAGGTTGAGGCATCATGGTATTAGGAGACTGAGCGGAACGTAAAGCAGATGGGCTGAGAAACTTTCAGGTTGATGCAGATGATACCACGCTGGGCGAGTAATGTACTGGTGCAGTGGGGGCGTACAGTGACAGCGGCAGTAGTGGCCGCAGCGGTACCCGGGTACAGATTCGACGTCCCTCGCGACACCCCTGTTCGTCGTCCGCTCGCGTGCCGTCGACTTCGACCTCAAGCTCCTCTAATCTGCCTGCACATTTGTGTTTCGAAAGGATTTGTAACTTAGACGTCATCCTGCTGGAGGTGGACAGCGCCGTACAGCTTCCTGAATCCGTTTGTCTTTTACCTGAGCCATCCGGTCAACTCACAACCCCCACATATCAAGCAGCCCCTGATTCACTCTCAAAATAAATGCAAGTGAGGCACACCACTTGTAGCCCTTTTGTCGTTTGCTGGCCCAATCATTTATCGGAGCTCTCGCGATGGACCCACAGTTTGTTACACCACGTCTAAACAGTGTTTGGTTGTCATCCACTTCGAGCTGCAGTATGCATTCCTTGCACAGACCGGACAGGGAAGTGTGTCCCAACGCAGATTCCTCAACGGTCAACCGGAAGCAGCCGACATGTCGCTGCATGCGATGGGTACAGGGACGTTACGTCTGACGCGATGCATGTGCGTGCTGTTACTATGTTCCGAGGCGTTAGTCTATCATAATAGACATGCTGAGAGGATCAAAATACCATGAACATTTCTCCGTGCAAGAAGAGAAACTTCAGTTTAGAGCTGGCAGGAATATTGAGAACCGACCATGGAGCTCTTCAGCTCCGGAACCTTAGTTAAGTGAGCTCAGGAAACTGCACTGGGAGGAGAAGCGCACCCAGGTGGTCGGGTATGGAGTGCAGGCATCATATGTATGCATCGACCCATAGAACTGATCGACTAAATATCATGCAACGCTGTATTGCAGGGCAAGACTCGAAGTCTATGGGTGAACTGCATTTATCTAAGACGAACTGTAGAGGGTAGCTTCAGAGGTAAGATGAACCTCCGACCGGTGATAGCCTTGCCATACTTCCAGGGTGCTGACCTGACTGCAATGCAGCTTTCCGCTGCAGGGTGAGAGCTCGGGCTAAGCTAAGTACCCATGGGAAGCTAAACTTACCGCTTTCGACTGGCCGGAATTAATCTTGGGGCGAGAGACAGTGGCCGTACTGACCGCCTCACTGCCAAAGTGTGGTGACCGGCGATGGGCATTGCCGCGAGGAATGTGGACCTCAATTTTGGTGTAACAGCAAGTCCTCTGAGAAGCCATACCAACGAGTACATGAGGATCTGCTTCTTGCTATGATGAGCATCAAGTCTACATGACTTCTCCATGTCATTGGGCAGAGCTATCGAGATCGGCAGACAGCCATTGGAACCCAATCAGGTATGGTGGTGACGGCAAGAGAATAGTGGCGCTCGTCGGCCATTGCGTGTCTCATGGAGGATAATGGCGGCTGTTTTCAATCACACAGCTCTAGCGACATCTTATACTTTGGATGGACACTCGACCAGACTGGAAACCTCCCTTTTTTACGTTCTTGCTCGCCGAGTCTTCTAATTCCAGAAACAGCGCTGGTATCCAAATGTGGCAAACTCCAGAGGCCATCACGGATCCGGTGTTCTTTGTCCGTCTTCAGCGACCAGGTGGTCTACACTGTACGTGAGCAGTCGACGTCGAGACCCAGCAGTCGCTACAAATACCTGCTGGAGACTCACATCATCAGACAAAGAATCGTTGCCAGCCGATTTGCCTCACGTTTGCCCAAGTGGTAGACCCCCGACAAAGAAACACGCGAACCACCAAAACTCAGACACGCCACGTTCTGTCTGAGGTATTCTTCTGTGTCTCCCTACCGCTCGAATTGATTGCTTGGACGCAAAAGAAACCTCTGATGAGAAGTTAGTGTTTGCAATAGGTTCGTCACCGAAGTCTTTGAGAACTGTTAGCAACATTGCGGCGGAAGCAAACCCACACATCTAGCAGCATACTACGGCATGGTACTGACACACACATTCAGGCCCACATCGAGACATAATCTTCCGTTCTAAAAGCCTTCCAGAAGGCGAGCGAAAGTTGATTGACTCGTTCTTGCACCGAAACTCGACGTTTTGTAGATCGATCTCTCGACCACTCGCCACTATCCAGGACGCGACCATCAGCTACCACATTGCTTTTCCGATTTCTCTCCGTGGATAAATCATCGTGTTTGCTGTTTGTTTCGCAGTGAGTCGGGGACACTGAGTTCAGGCCACATTGTTACCGAAGGATCCCAACGCCTTTCAGATCCACTGCAATAGAAGTCTTCTATTGTAGCGTTTTGCCGCCATGAAGTCTGAGACACTTGTTCAGCAGCATCCTTCCGTACTGCCCAATTTCGGCTCTGAGCTGCACTCTGGTCTCCACCAGGTAGCGCAATACGTGGCGGACCACTCTTACCCCTTCGATGAGCCTCATCACCCTGGGTCGGCGTACGGGTCCCCTGAACCTGTGGTTCACGAAGGTATTCCTCACCACTCTACGCAGCCCTTCCAGGCTTCGAGCATTGAAAGCCATACCAATCTAGAATTTGGGTTCGGTATTCAATATGTAAGAAGAAGTTCTGCCGATGTCAGCAACTGTCCATACTAACAGAAGACGTAGGATGGGTATGGGCAGGGTGGTGTGTACGACCCGGAGGGGCAATACAACGAAATGCCAGTAGGTTAAGCTTCATAACGAGGAGGAGTAAGCACAGCTGATGCATAGCAGGGCAACCGGGCCATCTTCTCCGTTTCGCCTCCTGCACCAAGATCCGCTACTGATAACGACGATACCGCACGACGAACACGAAGCGGCCGGCCGATCGTAGCTTCCAGTCCTTCACAAGGCGACACCAAATCCAAACCCAAAGCTTGCCCAAAGCCTAAAAAGGCGAAAGCCGGAAAAAGTGAGAAGCTAAAAACTCCGAAGTTGACTGCACCATTGAGTGTTTTGACGAAAGATTTTTCTCTCATACCGGTTCGCAACATGGAGGAGTGGGTGAACCGATCGGCGGAGGTGAGGAGGAAAGAGGTCGAAATGCGAAATGGATATGTCACAAGGCCCATGAACTCGTTCATGCTATATCGGTCTGCGTACGCAGAAAGAACCAAGCAATGGTGCTTACAGAACAACCACCAGATCGTATCTTCGGTCTCAGGAGAGAGCTGGCCACTGGAGCCTTCAGAAATCCGGGAATTGTACAATGAGTACGCTAAAATCGAAAGAATCAACCACCAGAACGCGCACCCAACGTACAAGTTCTCTCCGAGTAAAACAGGGGCCCCAACCCGGAAGCGGAAAGGCGAGTTCTCCGATGACGAAAACGCGAGCGACCTCTATGATGGTGAATGGGCACCCGGACATGGTAGACCAAGAATAAGGCACTCGAGGAAACCGGACAGGAGCCTGGACAGGGAGCTTAGCTACGCAAGGAATACTATGCATCCGGAGTTCTTCGGTCACCGATTTGGGCCAAACGGTAACGGGATGAACAAGTCGAGCTGGGAAATGACCAACGAAGGCAGGCCGATGCCAATGTCCATGGGTGAAGGCGATCTGTACAGCCAATATTTCCAGACCACTGTTCATCCTAACATGGGTATGGGTCCTGCCATTATGGAGGACATGCGAATACGAAGAGTCGACACGCCGGGATCTTCAATGCAGTTCTCACCTGGACATTCACTGTTGGGTTTACCTGGAGGCTATACCCCCGACCTCATCCAGCAACTGCACTCACACAAAGGTACGCCACTTGGTGAAGAGCCACAAGTTGATCCAATGCTCTTGGCTATCGACGGTGGTTACCATCATGGCATGGACCATTCTGGGATGGCGCAGCATCCGGAATTTCGCAATGGATATATAAGCATGATGGACAGAAAGCTCGATCAGGAGAGCATCCACAGTCTGCTCGGAACGCCCCCCTTGCACGAAGACTTCCACTCCGGGACATGGCAACCCGATCCGACCATGGTACCAATGGAGCAAGGCTCGGAGTTTGAAAAGTGGATGGACGACCAACATGCGTAGCCTTGAGGAAAGGGCAGCTTTGACGTGACATAGAGCGGGCTTGGGATGAACGATCACGCAACATGGCTATGGTGCTAGTGAACAGTTTACTGTATCATATGTACAGAGAAGTACTGTCGAATTCTCGTTCGAGTATATTGAAGTTAGTATGAACTTGTAGGGGAAATACCCGTTGTCCTGTGGCAGGTTTGGGCGGTAGTTTGACAAACGTTCCTTTTAGCTGTTCGTAATCCAGTGTTCACCCACATTAGTTAGTCAAAACAATATTCCACGTTTAGACAATGAATGCCCTCTCGCTTCGTAGAGTTGTGACACAGCTGCTGGTGTCGGGTCTCAGCTTGCGGGCGATCATGTCTGCTCGTCTCTGAGAAACTTGGCTACCGAAGGTACGATCTAAGCGGTGGCAAGACTATTTTCTTCATATGTGGATTTCCAATGAGGGAAAGCGACCAACAGCTCTGGTACCCGGTCGGCGAAAGGTAGATATAAGGATGGAAGGAAGGTAGGAGCTGTTGAGCCGCGCTCTGCGCTAGTCTGTTTAAGCTAGTCTACTCCGGGAGGATGCGATTGCCCAATTGTCGACTTCAGAAACTGTCCGAAAGCTCCGACTTCACCTTCGACATGCGAGCGATATTTTAGGCCTGCAGCTTGTACGGGAATCTTCAAGGACCGTCCCCACTGACTTCCACTGCATCATCATGTATGGCGAAATCGGGAACAAGTTGGCACGTAAACCCGCACCCAACACGCTGTGCATTTCTAACCACGTACAGGTCCAACACGCCAAACGGACCCAGTCTCTGGCCCACCTGCCGCCATACCAGACAGAAATGATACGAGCCGTCACGCGAGAAGTCCGCGATCTGGACAAGGACGTTGCAACGATTCTCGAGCCCTTTGCGGGGTCGTTCAACCCCTCCACCGAGCCCGCCACCGCCTGCGCGCTCCTGGTGAACCATCTGTGCATGCGGAGGAATAAGCGCTGCTTACTAGCCTACCACCGCGTGCGGTCTGATAAGCTAGAAGAGATGTGCTGGAGCGGTATCGACGTGCTCGAGAGGCAGCAGCAACAGGCCAACAGGGCTGGCGGGGAAGGAGCAGCGTCCATGGGCGTTGACGGCAACGCGAGCAGTCTTAGCCCGGAGGAGGAGGAATACGTCCGGCAATACGGCGATCTACTCTCCGCGTACAAGGGGCAATGGACAGACATTGATCTCACGGGCAGTCTAGAGCCGCCCAAAGACCTTTTTATTGACGTGCGGGTGCTCAAAGACGCGGGGGAGATCCAAACGGAATACGGGCAAGTGCAGCCTCTGCCACCCGGAGCAGCAGCAGAAGCTAACCTCATATAGAGCAATCATCTTGACGAAGAACAGCCAATTCTACGTACGTCAAGGCGATGTCGAGCGTCTCATCTCGCAAGGCTATCTCCAGCGCCTGAGCTGATGAGGGTCCTCTCGTTCTCGCATGGATCGCGAAGAACAACAGACGTGGATCCGAGCATGGCATGTCGTGTAACGATTAGGGTTTGGATCGACGTCGTTGCAACACATTCAGCGATTTGCGTCCGAATTTCGGCTTTGCGGTGCACCCTGACGACTCAAATTTCTATGTAGGGTTGCCAGGGTGTAGGGCCACGATCCCATCGAGCCGGCATTCCCGTGGGGGTTTTCAGCCCCAACAGCCAGGGGCCGGATCACGCGAAGACCAAAAATCTGATGGCACGATGCAGCTGCATCAAGGGTACTTTTTATTGGACACGCTCAAATGCGGAGAAGTCAGACCAGTGGATGCTGGGCGTGCATCGAGAGGGGTACGGTATTGCTCAGGCATGGGCGTGTTGTTCTGTGTACCGTACGAGAATTGAAATCGCACACGGGCATAAACCAGCAAAGGTGTTCTGTTCGAATCTGGGTGTGGGTGGTTGCGGGACAGTCTTCTGCCCATCACCTAGGCCACGAGCGAAAGACGAGCAAAATTTCATCGAGTCGAGGCACGGTGCACGTTCACTCCAGGGTGGAGCAAACTTAGCCCTCTGCGCGTCTGGTCTGCCGTGATTTGCCAGGAAGCTCTCCGCAGCGGTCGCTAAGCACTTTAACGGCTTAACGGCGGACCGGCCTGCAGGTGGGAATGCTTGCAACTCACATGTTTTGGAATTGCCTGTTGCCATTGCAAGCGTGTGTGGTGTGATAGCTCGCAATCTCACGGCCCATGATGGAGCTGCAATGTAGCAGACGAAATGATGGAATGCTGCCTATTGTTGAAGCCATTGGGCGGAGAATGGCGCAAGTGAACTGCTGGATGGGTGCCTTGGCCGATGACGTTGCCGTGCGGCGGCCCTGGCGCGAGCTCAGGGAAAGTTTTCCCAACGCCCGCCGCACAGAATCATGTTGCCCCCTCTCAAGCGGGCCCTGCCTTGCCTTCGAGGCCCTTGCCGCGTCCCGCATTTCACTATCATGCGGGACAAAATGCTTGCAGCAGCCTCGCCCCCTAAATCCGCCCTGTCCGGCGATCCCGCCGTCCTACAATTGCCCGCGACACCAACAGCAGCTCTGCGTGCCCCTCCGTGCCCTCCGCCAACCCGTCGTGTATGCCCAACTGGACGCTGGAAGCTGAATTGCACCGTCGTAGCTCCCCTCCCGCCGTCATCATGCCCGGTCGCCTCCCGAGACGACGCGCAGACTCGAATTCTACACAGCAACCACTCCCGTTCACAGGCGACCATGTCCATGATGGCGACTTTTCAAGGGACCCGCCCGCACAGCCAGACCACGGGTCCAGCACCCTCCCTCGATCGCGTCCCATAAGAGCCCCCTCTGCCGCGCCCAATCTGACACACTCGGGGTCCTACACGCAGAGAAACCCCGTCCGGTCCTTCGCCCATCACGCATCCCACTCCATCAACGGTACGCGACACACCTCTGGGAACGCATACTAGCACATGGGACGGACTAGGGCATGGCACAAACTATGAGATGGCATCATCTAGGCTGGATGGCGCGAAGAAAACATGGTAGACGGTTGCTGTCTCTTGTTCCGCCCGAAGCTCCCGCACTGCTCCGTCGCATGTGGTAGTGTATTCGTAGCACTCTCCCACTTGACCCGCACTTGAGCTAACCGATCCATAGATGCCCCCCAATATTCGTCCCACGGCGTCCGTGAGAGAACCCAAGAGTTGGCATCCTACGCGCTTGAGTCGGAGGTCTATCAAGGCCAGCGCGACCGATCCAGCTTCACCGACACAGACACCATCTCGAGCCGGTACACAGGCTTGAACACAGAATACGGCGAGGGGAGGACCTCTTTGGATTCCTTGGAGCCTGATGTCATTGGAGAAGACACAGAGCCAGAGACGCCGGAAACCGTGGTTGGCGCATCGAGAAACGACGGCCAGGGCTTCTTCCATTCATCACGCCATTCCCAGGACGAGGGACACGACTATAGCATATATGCAACCTCTTCTGGATCAACTGTTCCAGAGGTTGTGGTTGAGGATACCGAGCCATCCAGCGAGAACACTCCGCTGCTGCTACCAAAAGCTAGGCTTTCCCGACCCGAGTCGCATCCGCACCAGAAATCAGCAAAGGCATCACCATCACCGAATCTCCCAAGCACAACGAGGCCTAAGACACAGGTTGCGCGGATTTTCACAGCGGCACGAGAAAATCTAGCTGGGGCTAAGCGCGCCTTTCTGAACCCGAAAAATTACACCAGGGATGCCGCCGCTGCAGGTGCGGTAGCAAGCTTGCAAACCCTTTCGGCTGTCTTCCTGGGCCTCCTACTAAACATCCTCGATGCACTTTCCTATGGATACATTCTATTTCCCCTTGGAAGCTCCATATTCAGCCGAACTGGTCCGGACGGCATCTCCATCTTCTTCGTCAGCTGTATTGTCTCTCAGCTCAGCTATTCGCTTGGGCTCTCCGTCTTCAAAGGTGGTGTTGGGTCGGAAATGATCGAAGTGGTTCCGTTTTTCCACAAAATGGCTTTTCAAATCATGGGTAGGATGAAGGGGGAGAGCCCCGAGGCCATAATAGCGACCGTCATTGTGGCTTACTGTCTAAGTTCGGTTGTCACCGGCCTTATATTCCTCGCCCTTGGGGGCTTCAAGCTGGGCAACCTAGTCAGCTTCTTCCCGAGACACATATTGATAGGATGCATCGGAGGTGTAGGATTTTTCCTTGTCGTGACTGGTATCGAGGTGTCGGCTCGTTTGGAAGGCAATCTGAACTATGATCTTCCCACTCTACATAAGCTGTTTAGTCGCGACACTGTATACCTCTGGATCCTTCCATTGGTCCTCGCAGTCATCGTTCTGGTTTTACGGCGCATGATGAAAAGTCCCTTTGTTCTCCCTGGATTCTTCATTCTCATATTCGCTGTCTTCTACATCGTCGTCAAAGGCATACTTAGGCTGGACTTGGACGTCGTACGCGATTCAGGATGGGTCTTTGAGAAGCCTGAAGCGGGGGTTCCGTTTTATCGATTCTACTCTTACTTCAGTGAGTTTATGCCATTACACTATTTTCCGAGCGCTTATACTGACGGTACGTAGAATTTGGAAGTGTAGATGTCAAAGCTCTGGCCAGCACCATTCCTACCATGTTTGCCTTGTCGTTCTTTGGCATCATTCATGTGCCGATTAACGTTCCAGCACTTGGTGCTGCAGTCAAGGAAGACAACGTCGACGTGAACCGAGAACTCATCGCTCACGGTATCTCGAATACCTTGTCTGGGTGCGTTGGTAGCATTCAAGTATGTCAAATCACCAGCCGCTTGGGAGGTCATCACTTACCATACTTAGAATTACCTTGTTTACGCCAACAGTATTCTCTTTATCGAAAACGGAGGCAATAGTCGTGTCGCGGGGATTCTACTCGCAGTAGCGACCACTGCTGTCTGGGTGGCTGGTCCTGCAATGATTGGATACATTCCAGTCTGCCTTGTTGGTGCCTTGATCTTCCTACTCGGCATCGAGCTCATGGAAGAGGCTATCTGGGACACATATGGCAAGTGCCACAGGCTCGAGTATCTCACCATCGTCGCTATCGTCCTCATAATGGGCGTCTATGACTTCGTTGTCGGCATCTTCACAGGTATCGTATTGGCATGCCTCAGCTACGTCATTCAGAGCTCCCGCAACCCAGCAGTTCGAGCATCATACAGCGGAGATATTGCCGAGTCGACCGTCCGCCGCCCCCGAGCCGACCGTCGGTATCTTAGCCGAGTGCGTGGCCAAATCCAGCTCATTAAACTTAGCGGCTTCCTCTTCTTCGGAACCATCGTCTCGGTAGAAGAGTATATGCGTTCCTTGATCAAAGAAGACAACTTCCGGAAGCAGCCGATAAGTTTCATCATCGTCGACTTCTCCCATGTCACGGATGTCGATTTCTCCGGCTCAGAGGGGTTTCAGCGCATCAATCGAATACTCAGCCGCAAGAACGTCAGAATGATCATTTCCGGCGTCTCTTTCACAAGTAAGGTCGGCCAGGCTCTGCAGAACGTCGGGCTCTTGGACGTGGAGAAAGGCGACGATGCTTGTCCTCCCCCACAGGTATTCGAGGACTTAAACATGGCGCTAGAAGCCTGTGAGAATGAGCTCCTGGAAGCCTTCTATGGACACTATAGTTCCCCGAATGCCAAGCGACAAAAGACCCCCCCATTATCGATACATGGTGCCGGACCATCTTCTCGCCTCACAAAGAATGGCAATCAACAATCACCCAACTCTTCGCCTGCATCGTCTCTGCAGGCAAATCCCCTGGATCCAAACCTCGCATCCCCCCGCCGTGGCGCCCAATTCCTCGCCGCGGCAACTACAATGCGCGAGCAGGGCGCCGAAACATCCTCTCTCCCCGAACATGACCGAGAAACGGCCTCGGTCGTGCCATCGAAATGGAAGAATTTCGCCCAGCCTATCAAAATCATTCTCCAAACCTTTGAAGACGTCAGCGACAGAAACGAAGACTTCTGGCACATCGCAGCTCCTTACTTCCATCGCAAAGAGTATCCTGCCGGCACCGTGCTATACTCGCGTGGCGACGAGCCGAATGGGTTCTACATTCTCGAACGGGGCCGATTCAGGACGGAGTATGAACTCGATCAGGGACGGTTCTATGAGGTCATTTTGCCGGGCACGACGTGCGGTGAACTTCCGTTCTTTTCGGAGACGGATCGCACAGGGACTGTGGCGGCGGAGAATGATTCGGTTGCGTGGCTGTTGACGAGGGAGAAGTACAAAGAGTTGGAGGAGAAGAATAGGGACGTGGCGAGCGAGTTGTTAAAGGTGGGATTAAAGTTGACCAAGGAGAGGATGGATGCTATCACTTCGTACGTATTCCTTGATTGGCGAGAGGATGTGGGAGCGGTGCTAATACAGACTTGCAGATACGTTCTTGTAACTGCTTCTTAGGTTGTGGTCATTTTTCTCTGACGACCATTCCCCATTGCTCAATAAGGGGATTTGGGAATAGGGGGCTCTGGATGCAGTTTTGGGTATTTTGATTGCACAACGTGTACCCAATCGATTTCGCTGTCCTTGCCTCGCTTTTTTCTTCGTGTATGTTTTGCTTTGATGGGTACATAAAAATTTCATTTGGCGATCCGAAAATAGGGACCAGGAAGATGGTGGAGAAGGTTCCAGGCTGGATTTGGTGCGAGACAAACAGACGGTGACTTGAATTGTGAGGATGATATGAAGAGAGAGAGAGAGAGAGAAAAGGAACGAAATATCATATCATCGTCTTCAATGAACATTCTGAAATCCATGTCGAGTGATTACAGATAGAGAACGCTCGACATCTAACATGCACCACGGTTGACGTCCTGCTCCTCTCGTTGCACCCAAAGCTAGAATCCAGATCTCCCGCCCGCGGCAAAACGCAATCCCTTGATTCCCACGAGAAACAGCAGTGAGTAAGTAGCTATACACCCGTCAACGTGCCTCGTTCGCATTACAAATCGACGAGAGCACAAGTAAAACTATTGTGTGCAGACATGAAAGGAGCGCGTTCATATACAAATGACCGACACGAGCGCAAATGGTATAATGAGACAGAGGAAGCGAGGAAGAAAGCATGTTATCTATTTGTCGGACATTGACGATGGGTAGGAGAACGTGGTACTGGTTGGAAATTGGCGGGCAATATCGATGTGATTTGTAGATTTCGCGGGACCTGCTCATGAGGAGTATGATCTAAGGAAAATTGCAAGGATCATATGTGCGATGTAGTAGATACTGTTGTTTTCGGAGAGGCTTTTGAAGCTGCTGTGGAGATTATGTCAAGCAGATGGAATGGGAAATAGAACACGATGGTGACTTTGGTCGCGTAGGGCGGAAGAAGGAAAGGGGGTGCTTCTCCCTTCTATAGCACGCCGATATTGAAAGGAAGAGTAGATAGCAGAGCGTGTTCTAGACTGTTAACGTCACTGCCAATACCAGCAGCATTGATGCCGAGATAAAACAATTAGACTCCATGGGTATATTCGAAATGTGGACGCGAACAGGAAGGCGTTTTAAGTGTAGTTGAAGGGTCGAATATAACGTCCTAGTCGATCTATGAAGATTTTGAGGTTGTGGAAACAACATTTACTCGTAAGTGTTCTGTTCAACGGCGAGCCATACGAGGTATGACGTCGTTCTCATGATCGATTGATAAAGCGGCCCGAAGATGGTGATGACGATGACGTGGCTCGTGGTCGTAGAGGGGGAAGCATGTCCATGGCACGAAGATCTTGGAAGCCCGGGAAGATATTGTGGTAGATTCTGGGGTAAACGGAAGGGATGTCCTTGCATCCTGTGCAGGAATGACTAGGATCGACGATAGAAAGTTGTAGACGTATTCATGCCTCATGCATGATGCCTGATAGACCGCTCAACAGGGTCACACAAGGATTATAAGTATAAAATGGGACTGGAGAGGGTGTATCCATGCAACAATAACAATGAGTGCGTTGTTCTGACTATCAAAATAGGACATGATGACCTATGTAGGAATTGAGGGCGATATGATCATGAGAGATAGACATAAAGAAGAGAAAATTATTGAGAATTTTCTTTCGTCTGTGGGATGCGATAGTCCTCGTGAAGCGAACCGTCTTGAAATTGAAAGAAAATGAAGCCTTTACCTTTCTTGCTCGACCACTTGCAATTGTTGGAAAAGAAAGTGCTGATCATTCAAACGGTATGCTCCGTTCTGCAGTATCAATTATTCCGAAAGCCTAGAAGGTGAGTGGTCGAACTGACACATTTTGATTCGTTCTGAAATTGGCGTCAATGTGACCAGTTTTGCGCCCTCCTTCCTTTCGTAGGTAATGTCATTCTGAGCTTATTTTGACCACACCTCTCGAAATATATGAGACCGTCGACCTGTTCTCAAACTGGCTTCCAGAAGAAAGAATGATGTATGCTGAGGATGGTATGTCGTAGTTGGTAGGACAAGAAGTGACGAAACGCTCTTATTTTGGGAGTTCATTGTTTTTTCTAAATTGTGAGTAGACCCTGGTGGTTTAGCGACCTCTTATTTAAATCGTTCTTGTGTTGACAGAAGTACAGCATCCAAAAGGCTTCACTCTATAATTACAAAATGAAGAGGATAAATCGTGAAAAACCTCGGCATCTCTGTTCCAGGGGCTCATTGTCAAGTAGGTACGCGTCCCCGTTCTCATCCCAACTCGCTGTTAGGGAAACATTGATATCAAAACTGTGGAGCCGTGGCTTGCACGAGACAAATTACTGGCGGCTCGGCACGTACATATTCCCCGGGTTCACGAAATTCCAGGAGCCTCGATCCACCGTTCCATCTCATGAGCTCGCGTCTTCACGATGTTTGGTTGCAGATTCTAAGACATCGGCCGGCCGTTGATTCGGCGTGGCGCTGATGACTTTGTGGCGTGAGAAATTGGCAGCGGCAAGGAACCTTAGGCATGGAAAAAACGCCCTGAAGTTATGAAAGTTGCGCAACTTGACGCCGCCCCACCACAACTCCGTACCAGGCCGTTTTGCCGTGCACGACAGGGAATAGGGGTTTTTTTTTTCTTCATTCTCCACCTGGTGGCGGTGAGAACGTGCAGGGCAGTTCGGGATGGCTGATTGGGCGAACCGTCTAGGGATCCTTCAATAGATCTTATCGCGCTTGCGAACCACAAGAGACGAAGGGATGATGCCCACAGAATTTTACGTTAGAGTTGGTTTTTTTTTTCTATTCGGGGGAAAACAGCATGACAAGATGACAGGATGGATGATATTGGGCGAGTGGAGTGATACGCAACAGCGCGGTTTGGTGAGGCAGGCCGGACCATGGTTATGGATTCTGGTGTCAAACGGCCTTTGGAAGTTGAGGTGCCCCTATTCACGTGAAGCAGGCGTCTCGCTCGCTTCACCGCACGGCCATGGTTGCCCTCAGATCAGCCGGGCGGGCCCAGCGTGCAGTCGGACTTTTTGGCAATTTTCTTCAAATCAGCATCTGCGTCCATGCTTCTCCGGTGCTTGATTTGGAGAAGCTCCTCACGATGGGCAATATATCGGGCGCACGTTTTGGTCATGGTGCAGGTTCGTGTCGCCCAACCACAAGGTGCTAGGCTGTGGTGGTCGGCATGTCAGAAGTGTTTCAGAATTCTGGCATCGACGCAGGCAGTTCATGCTCAGCAGTGAGCTGGACCTGGACGCAAGCCCACAGAGCAGCCGCGCGCGGGGATGACAATGTGAGGTTGGGCGACCGGGAGCTACCATTTGGTCGCCCGCTCGCCTTACCTGTCGCCAATTTCGCAGAGTGTTTTAGGCGTCAGGATCCAAGAAGGTAAACGGGGATCGACGGCCTGAGCAGCATGCGATTCGCTGTGCGGTAAGCGGTAGCACCAACGCTTGCCCCTCTTTCGTCTAGCCTCGCGCGCTCGGGCCAATACCTTGGCATACTCGTGCATGTTGTGATGTGCACGACGCGAGAGGCTTGCCAGAGGCTAGAGTTGTGCACACCCAGGACGGACGGTGAGCGCTGGGATAAATGCACTGCTGTGGACCGGAGAGCGAGGGAGACAGACCATGAGCCGCGAAAAGAATCGGTGCCTGCAAATGGAAACAGGGCAAATTGCCATGCTGCTGCTGCACCGGCAGGATGCAAGATGCAAGATACCTAGGCAGCACACACACGACATGGCATGATGTGCCATATCCGTCTGTATGAGGGAAGACGGCTGCAGGATGGTACAATCGTCGTCCTCCTCAGCGCAGACACGACCAGTCACAGCCGACAGTCATGGAATGGTCCTATCGCTCCATCGCCCGTTGCTCGTCCCAGCGCGCTGGATGGACGGCGGTCAAGCCCGGCGGTTTCCTTGCCTGTCTCGTGCTGTCTCGTGAGGAGCCCATTCAGCATATGTTGGACGATCGAGAGGCAAAGCCGCGGAGTATTGCGGAGAGGAGGAGGGGTCGCATGACCCTGCTGCGGCGAGATATCAAAGCAGCAGGCATGCAGGAAAAGGCGCCCCCAGGCTGTCCAGTGGTGGCTCTCCAAAACCCAATCCAGAACTCTCCATATCTGCCTCTGCTCATCCGCACTGGACGTTGTGGATATGTTGGGTGCCGCCAGATGCACACGGGCGTTGTTTCAGCGCGGGCCCGGTGCATAACAGTCGAGTCGCGTTAATTCGACGCCGCGCGCTGGCGAAAGGACATGGAGGGTGCACCAAGCGGGTCCAGCAGCGGCTGCCAGTCACGTCCAATTTCGATAATCCCTGTTCCAAAGGGCCCCTAGCAACCTTATTACCTTAAAGCTGTCGCAGCCCTTGGCCGCTCGCCGTCCTTTGTTTCCCTCCCTCACACCACTCCTGCTCTCTTTTCTTCACCAGACAGAGCTTGCACCTCGTCTCCCACTGTCACCTGCCGGCACAGAGCCTTATTCTTCCATACGCCTTTTGTAATACCCCTTCTCTTGTGCATCCTGTGTTCAGCTGTGTCTGCCCCTCCCTCCACAACAATCCCACTGCCAGCACACCCACTTTAGCAAAATGGCCGAAGAACAGAAGCCCGCCGTCACCACCGAGGCCGGTGTTGTTGAGCCTACACCGGCGCCCGCTGTCGCGCTGACCGCCGACAAGCCCGCCGAGGCTGTGGAGCCTGTTGTGCCCGCCGCCGTTGAGGAACCCGCAAAAACGGAGGGCGAGGCCGTTGCTCCAGCTGAGGAGAAAAAAGAAGAAAAGAAAGAAGAGAAGCCTGTGGAGCCAATCTACAGCGGTGCCCTGGGTTACAAGGCTCCAGGCCTCAAGAAGTGAGCTTCACCTAGCATGAGAGTTATCAGAAACATGTCGCTAATTACATTTGCAGCATTCTCCGATTCTCGAAGAAGTATTTCTGGTTCGGTGAGGAGGAGCCTGTCCCAGCCTCCAGCCTTGGCCAGTTCCTGCGAGGCGAGAAGGACGCTGAGCATGCGCACACGGTTGCTGCCTGGTCGAGCGTAACCGGAAAGGGTCTACTCTACTTTGTCAAGCACGCGGACCAGAAGGAGGCGCCCGCTGGTGTTTTGAAATTGGTGCGTATACACATGCCCCAGTTCCTAGGGAACATGATGCTAACCTGTTTGTGCAGGCGGATGCGACCGATCTTACCAAGGACGGCTCCGTTGTCTTCTTTTTCAAGCTCAACGGACACAAGCACGCCTTCGAGGCCCAGACAACGCCCGAGCGAAATGGATGGTTCGTCGCCTTTGAGAAGGCTATTGAGGAGGCTAAGGCTTCCGCCGAGACAATCGTTGCCAATGAAACCTACACCGAGCAGCTTGCGAAACTTAGTAAGTGATTATCATTTCATGAGTCGCGCGTGTCGCGACGCGCCGATATTAAATTATTTTTTTTGCTACGCTCGCTTGTTCCCGCTGCAGGATCGCTGACATCAACCGAAGGCAAACCCGCCACGCTAGCAGCTACCGCCGCTAAGGAGAGTACCGCACCCAAAAAGAGCATTGACGCTACGCCAAAGCTAGCGGATACCGAAGCTCCTGTGGTTGCTGAAGGTTCCACTCCCGCTCCCGCCCGCACTGGTTCTTCGTCTAGTAGCTCTTCCGACGAGGAGAAAAAGAAGAAGAAGAAGGCAGCCAAGAGCAAGAGCCGATCTGTCTCTCGCGGCAAGCGTGCCTCCCTCTTTGGTGGTCTCCTTGGAAAGAAGGAGAAGGCTGAGGAGAAGAAGGAGGAGAAGGCCGAGGAAAAGAAGGAGGAAGAAGTTGAGGCTAAGAAGGAGGAGGAGGCTGCTGCTGCTCCGGCCGCTGAAGGTTCGTTCATTATCCTGTGGGCAATTGAAATCTAGCTAACAGGGAACCCAGCCTCTACTGTCACCGCCCCTGTCATCGTCACAGACCTCCCCAAGCCCGTTGAGGAGGCCAAGCCTGCCGATGAGACTGCTCCTGTCGTTGCTCCAGTTGCTGAGGAGAAGCCCAAGCCCACCAAGCGCGGATCCATCTTCGGTAATTTTGTGGAGAAACTGAAGAGCCCTACCACGGAGAAGAAGGAGGCGGAGATTGTACCTGCTCCCATTTCAAAGGAGCCAGAGGTTGCCGCTGAAGCTCCCAAGGTGGAGGAGCCTGTTGCTCCAGTTGTTGATGGCGCGACCGAGGCGCCTAAAGCTGAGGAGGCCAAACCCGTTTCCGCAACCACCCCCCACAAGGAGAAGACCCACTTCTCTTTTGGCAAATTCCTCGGTGGTTCGAAGGAGAAGGTCAAGTCTCCTACTACAGAGAAGGCCCCGTCTTCTGAGGCTCCCAAGCTTGAGGACCCGCTGAAGGCTGACGAGGCTCCCGTCGCTGCTCCTGCTGAGCCGGCCGAGCCCGTTGCTGAGGTCCCCAAAGAGGAGGAAGCGCCAATTGGTGTTACTAGCACCGCTAGCGCTACCACGCCGACCCAGAAAAAGCGTGGCTCCATCTTCGGTAACTTGACCGGTGGTTCCGTCAAGAAGGAGAAGGATGGCGAGGCTTCCGAGAAGCCTAAGGGTCTTTCTGGCCTTTTCCGCAGCGCCTCCAAGGCTACCAAGACCAAGAAGGAGGAGAAGGCACCGACTCCCCCTGCCAAGGTCGAGGAGACAACTGAGCCGAAGGAAGAGGCGCCTGTCGCCGAAGCCAAGAAGGAGGAGACGCCGGCTGCCGCTGAACCCCAGAGCATTGGCGACGTCGTTCCGGATGCGGTTACAGTAGGGCAGGCTCCAAAAAGCACCCCCGAAGTCGCTACCACTGCATAAAGTATGGTGGGAAGATCCCACGTTTAACGACGACAACCATGAGGGAATGACGGAAAAGCAAATGCATCGCAACTCCCTTGTTTGACCGCACGGCCCACGACGACAAAATACCCCCAAAGTTATGCTTTGGATCTTTCTTACGGATTCCTTTGCAGGTTTTGGATCGAGCTTTCTCTCATAACTACTCTCATACCCATTTTCGTTTACATTGGACCAACCCTCGTCGCTCGCTCTCACGGTATCGTGGGTTATGATCTGCGGCATGCAACATCTTAGTGGTGTCTATTTGGCCTATTCAGTGTTTATGCCCGCTTTCCTTTTTGTCTAGATTGATACCACTCTGCACTTGTTTCTCTCATTTTGATACCAAGTTTAGTCCTGGCTGTCGTTTATCTGTTTTCTCTGCGCAATACCCCGATACCCTGCGTACGCACCTCCTTATTAGGAGATGTACAGCGGAATCTCATCCACGTAATAATATCTAATAGAAAATGTGGTTTTCTTGATTTGAATCTGGTCAGCTTGCGTGAAGTGAAATTCGTTATGAATGCATGTTCGAGCTCCCGTTCCCAAGTCCTTCGAAAAAACACGGGTAAGGTGTTTCGACGCGTATTCACCAAGCATAACGTGCATTAAATTACACCATGACCCGTCAACCGCGCCAAACGAAGCTCCCGAGACTCCTAGCTGCAGATGTGGCGGAGTCTGGATGGATGATGCGTCCATTAGAAGCGGCAACTGCTGTGCTACATGGTCGAGTGAAATCGCGACCTTTCCAAAACCTCGGCCTTCTTTCCCTTGTTAACTCGCTCGACACCTTTCTTCTTAATGTCCATATTTTTGCCCACCACGGTCGTCACTCACTCTATTATCACCAGACATTCCATAATAACCTCGCACTGAGGCGATCCAGGGCCCCGCATCATGGTATGTTAATCCACACACAGCTGCGTTGCCTCGGTCCTAAGCACTGAACATACCTTGAGCCTTATTTTTATGAAGGCTTGAGGAGCGATGGTTCTCACTTGATGAACGCTATGGGCGTCCCACGGCTTCAGCAAGAGCTCCGGAGCTCAACGTCTAGTCATTCGGCCGCGTGGCGGGACCTCAACCCTCCCGCCCTCAACCTCCAGCTAACACATCACTACGCAGGGTTGCTGCACCTCGCGCGAAGCTCCCGCGGACAACGCCAACCCTAACAACGCCGACGCTCCACATGATGCCTCGCAATCGCGCCAAGCGCTTGCGCACAGCTCCCCCGCGCAACCCGCCTCCATCGCCTCGCACGTCTCCCAGCGCAAAACACGCCCGAACGCGCCTCTGAAGCCCATAAACCCCGCCTACCGCTCTACGCTACCGAATACAATCGGTTCACCAACCGCCACACAACCCCCCACCTCGAACAACACGAATCCGAGCAGCAGTCCCCGTCGTCACCACAGCACACACGTAGTCGCACTCACGAACTCGTCGTCCTCACAATGGACTCGCCGCAGGCTAGACCGCGAGCGCAATGACTGGTGGGATACACGGATTACGGGCCAACAAGAGATATGGAGCGCAATTCGCGTGATGGTACAGCTTGTACAGAATGGAGATATACAGGAAGCACAGGCAATGCTGGATGCGACAGAGTGCACGTGTCCGACTGGAGAGATCTGGCGTGGCGTATTCGATGAGCATGGGGAGTGGTATAGGGTGCCTGAGTGGGTTGTTGTTGAGCCGGATGGATTGGTGGGGGAGGAGGAGGAGGTGCATGAGGAAGAGGAGGATAGTGTGGATGGTCGAGACGGAGCGCAGGAAGGATTGTGGAAGGGCAAGGCGAAGGCAGAAGGCTCGCTGTTTCAAATAAAGTGTCGCTTGAGCTCGAATCAAAAGGATGTTGTGGTTACCATGTCTGAGGGGGAGCATGTCGCGAGTTTGGTGAGGAAGGTGAAGGAGGTTGAAGGGGTGAGTTTGCTTTTTCCTGCCCTATTTCCCACAATACCTACCTCCCATCATATATATAGGAGAGATGCTAATTTCTGCGCATAGATGAAAAATACAACACGCCTCCGCATCGCCTTCGGCGGCAAGTTCTACGACGAGCATAAGAGCCTCGAGTCGAATCCGTACTGGAAGAAGGAAGACGTTGTTAACGTCATGGTGTTCGAATAGTACCTCTCATCTAGCCTCATCTCGTTTCCATTACTTCTATAATATTCCCGGCACCTGCATTCTTATTTTTTCTCTTCTCGATCTGAAGGACTACCGTTTGGAAGGCCTGGGGTTTGATGATGGGAGAGAAGAGGAGGATACGCGTGGTCAATGTAATCAATCTCTTTCAATGCGGTCCAGCCCAGCCCTTTTCAGCTATTCATTCCTAGTCAGTCAGTCAGCACAGTCACATATCGAGATACCCCTTTTTTTCTACCTTTTTCCTTCCGTGGGCGTGCTTTTCCATTCTTTTGCGCTAGGATTCTTAACCGGGGAGCGTTTGAGCTTGGGTTTGGTAGGGGTACAGGGGAAATGCATCATTCGATACCTGATATTAACAAAGTGTGATTGGCTGCAGCGTAGTAATTCTGATTCTCTATATATTCATGATAATCTTCAGGGTTATAAACGTTGTTCAGAGAGAACTTGTGTGACCTGAAGCGCGTTAGTAGGAGCTACGGTGACGACGGCAGAGATTATATCCAGGGCGTATTTCATACAATGAAAAGGGCGCTTAGTGTCTACAATATACTACAGACTAACAGCGGTTCTCTTGCAGATACTGTGATCCTACGTACTAGTCTATGTAAACGTGGGATTGCAGGAAGAAAAACTCTAATCCTGTTAGCAGAGTATTAAAATGCGAATTTGCGACTCTACGAAACGTTGAAGTTGGATGAAGGACGGTGTGATTGCACACAACATACAGCACGCATAAGATCCACGAACGATTTTGTTTATGCCGTAGTCTAGATGTGATATCTTTCAGCAGCGTGCTGAAATAATAGCAGGATACAAACCACACTACGATATAAGTAAGAGAGCTCTTGGTGCATACATACATGGACCACAGCAGGACGACGGACTATATGGCTCCGCCAAATGAGCGATGGACTTGTACACGACAGATGGGCACGTAGACGCACAACTGATTCTACACTCCAGCCATGTCTCCAGAGAAAGCTAGAGCTACATCAATAAACACACGCCGTCACTGTCCTGCTTCCAGCAAGCAAATTCTCCAAATCGCAGTTTGACCCCCTTCTCGCCCCTTAATTTGAACAAGTGGTAAGAGTAATGCATGTTTGCCTCACAGTTTAAAGTCAATGACCAGCGTCCGCGGGCTCGATCGAGATAGGGGAAGTTGGTAAAACGACATGCTGGGCAAAGGCTTATGATCTGTTTTGCTCGCTTCGAGGTCCAGGGCTGAGTACTTCAGGCATTACCTTACTGGAGAAACGGCGGTAGATAAATACAGCTGTATTTGGCAGACCTCGCTTGGTCCTACGGCCCACTTCGCGAGATTTACCGGTATGGAAAAGGAGCTTTGGATCAGATCGAGAAATCTAATCCTCCTTATCCAAAACAAGACAAATACCACATACATACATCACACATGCTCGGGATACAGTCAGACAGACACAATAGCACCCAGCAGACAAACCTCACTTTTATTACCTATCCCTTTCTAGAGCAGAGACAGTAATTCTTTCCAACCTCTATCCAACAACAGACACTGTTTAACGCATACACAACTCATCCTCCAAATACAGATAGACAGATACCATCATACTCAACGCTCCTCCTTAGTCCTCATCCAGAAAGGATGCGAACCAACTCATTCCCTCGTTCGCGTTCCTCTCGTCCTTTCCTGGACTCGCCTTCCGGGGGAGTGGCGCACAGTGCTGGGAGTCCATATCGGCACACGTCCTGGATATCGTGTATCCACGCTTGATCTTTCAATAATTGTGCTTTCTCTTGCTCGAATTCTGCCACTTTTTCCCGATTCCTTTGACCCAGTTCCAGAGTCCGTCTTTCAAGGAAACGGTCGATTGGCTCTTGCAAAGGCGGGGCCTAATGCGACAGCGCCATGGAAACGTTTGTTGAACTAGGCTCGTGGTCAGGCAGAATAGCACTGAAACCTTTCCATGGAAATGAGTGAGAAGTGAGTAACTTGGGTCCTTAAGAACAAACTAGGTTGTAACAAGGACGATGGTATGGCGCTGTTGTTACCTCAACTCTTAGCTATACTGCATTCGTACTAACATCAACATCAGAAGCCTGTAGCTAGATATGTCACCTCAAACCTGCCACCTAGCTCATGACTGTACATCACAAAGCCCTACATATTGGAACCCGTTTGAATGGTTCAGGATCGCGTGAGCATACCTCATGGAGTCGTGCAATCGAGCAAAGAGATGGCACTTTCACTCGATACTCCACCTTTTGATCCCATTGCTGGCATTTGATACACAGGCGAAATATCACTAGAAGATGCGGGAATCATAGATGACTGTGGAAACCGAACATTGACCCCAGTAACTATTGAGGGCGAGACAAGAGAGAATATCGTATCCAACCTCCTTTCCCCCCTACCTCCTCATTAATGTGAATAGCGAAAGTCCGTAATGTTAACACCAAAACCCCATCGATCGTTAATAATATCCCAAATAATTACACAATCTCAAACCTCCCACCCACCTCATCGCTCCCAATCTCCTCCTCCTCAATCTCAACAACCTCCTCAATCTCGACAACCTCCCTTCTTTCACGCTCAAACCGCCTACTTGCCACCATCTTCATCAACAACTTCACAAACTTCTCACACTCCTCCCTATTCTTCAAATCCTTCGCCCTCTCCATAACACTCAACCCATCATCTGTCGTCCTAACGTCAATCTCAGCCCCGTTTCTCAACAATAGCTCCGCAGTCTCAAAATCCACATTATGCACCGCCTGGTGTAGCGGACTCCAATTATCCCTATCGCAATAATTCACACTTGCGCCGCGGTCGATGAGGAAAGCGGCAAATCGAGAGCCGCAGCAGCATAAAGGAGTCCATGTCTCTTCGTCGACGTCTTCGGTGGAGGCACCACGTTCGAGGAGGAGGGTGGCGGCGAAGGGGAGGTCGTATTCTGCGCAGATGTGCAATGGAGTGCGGAATTTGGAGGCGCGGGCGGTGAGTGAGGCGCCACGTGTAATGAGCAAGTGCGCAACGGACTGTTGCTCGTTGATAAGGGCTACGTGCAGGGGCCGGTCTTTGTTTGGGAGTTCGGCTTCGATGTCTGCGCCTGCATCAAGGAGGATGCGGATGAGGTGGGGGCTGTCGACGGCGCATGCCTAGAGGGGTAGGTTAACAGGGCACTCATTGGTTCATGAAAAGGGGGATGAGCATACCTCGTGCAGCGGTGTCCACCCTTCGCTATCTCGGGCATTGACATCCATGCCCTTCTTCAGCAGTTCCTCCATGATACCCTCTAATTTATACTTTGCCGCAAAATGCAGAGCTGTCTGGTTTCGGGGTTGTGTCTTCCAATGCACATTTGCGCCCCTAGACATAAGGTACAGCGCTGCTTCCTCCTGAGCCCATGTCAACGCACAAGCAAGCGGTGTGTATCCCTGCTCAGTCTCAACCTCGATGTCCATCCCAAAATTGATGATTAATTCTACCAGAGACTCCACGTTTCCATGTGAGGCGGCCGCAGCCAGGACCCCGGCGTTGGCTTTGTACTTTGCGTTGATATTCGCACCTCTTTCGAGGAGGAAAGGTATCATCTTTGGAGCGTGCTGGCATGCCATAATAAGAGGGGTAACACCAAGCTCATCTTTTGCCTCCAGATCTGCGCCTTTTGCAAGCAGGAGGTCGATAAACTGTTCGCTCTTTCGGAGTGTAGCTATATGGAGTAGACTGCAGCCAACGGCGCACTTGTCGTTATTGACGTCCGAGATAGACTCAAGCATGCGAATAGCGAGATCTGTCCAGAGTCCTTGAGGCCACTCTAATACTGCCTTACTTAGGACGTGGGAGAAAGCTGTGTTTGCAGGATTTTTCCCATGATTGATGCGGCAGCGTCCAGTTTCGAGGAGGAGATTGACGACTTCGGTGTCCGCACCATGCTCCATATCGAAGATGGCGTCGTCGAGTGGAGTGTAGCTCCCTCTGTTAGCTGGTTTCATATTGGGGTCCACTCCGTTGTCCAGAAGAGTTTGAATGAGCTCGAGGTTGCGATGGCCGACGGCGAAAGAAAGGGGTGTGTGACCGGATTCCAGGCAGACGTTAATGTCACAACCTTCTTTGACTAGGGTCTTTACCATTTCAATCTGTGAATAATTAGTCACAAGAATCTCGGAACTTTGGAGATGAAACATGAGTCCATGCGAGCAGAACTTACATCCTGTTCTTCAAGCGCAACATGCAGCATCTTGAACGCCGCCCTCTGCTTCACAAGATTTCCACCTGCATCCAGAACCCATTTGATCCAGTCATGTCCACTGGGTATTGTTTGACTAATAGAAGGCCATACAAGAGACAGGGTAGTCATGATCGATTTAACCATTCTGTGGCCGCTGGCCAGAGCAATCTGGAGCGCTGGGCTATCTTTAGGATATGCCTCTCCGCCCATCAGTTCTAAAAGCGCTGGTAAGGCGTTCAGTCGCCGTTCAATGATGGCAACATCGAGAGCAGTTTCGCCTGCTTTGTTCTTGCGGTAAAGATCGCAGGCGTGAGCAGCCAGCGCTTTGACAATTCCGGCGTGGTCGGAAGTGACAGCAGCTATTAGGGGCGAGATGTCGGGTTTGGTACTCGGGATGGAGGGGTCGGCGCCATTTTCGAGGAGTTCGTTGACTGTCTCGAGAGAGCCATAATGGCAGGCGAGGAACAATGATGCTTCTTTGGGTCAGTGATGGTCTCAGCGTAGAGGATGCGAGTTCAATCTGCGGGAAGAAGATGGGTGATTGGGGGCGGGGCATGTCCAAGAGAAATATTTGGACTTACTTTGACCGTAGCAATCTCTGGCATTTATATCAACGCCTTGGTCCAGCCAGAACTTCACAGCTTCTACATTCTCCCAGCAGCTCGACCAAATGAGTGGCCCACCACCATTCTCACTCACAACATGGAGCTTAGCACCAAGTTTCAACAAGACCTTCGCGTTGTCTATATTTCCCGCTCTGGCGGCGACAAGAAGAGGCGTACAGCCTCTCTGACACCTCTTCTCCAGATCCATTCCCTTAGCAACCAGCAGCTCGATGGTCTCGGCAGTGCCGATAGCCGCTGCACAGTGCAGAACATTTCTGGAGTCGGGCCTGGATACAGTGTTCAGATTTGCGCCGTGATCTAAGAGTAGTTGGATGAGTTCGGGTCCGTGTTCGGAACGTGAGGCGGCGTGGGCTAGGGGGGGCATTTCGTTGACGCGGTGGTGGACGTCGGCCCCTCTTCCGAGGAGTAGCTTCACGGCATCGACTTGCATTTCTGAAATGGCGATGACTAGAATCAGGGAGAAGATATCAGCATACTTCTTCACGAAGAAGGGGGTGGTAGTAATGTTATTATGGTTGCATATGGCATCCAGGCAGTATCCCAGAACAACTTACCAAGCGCAGTGTAGCCTATAGACGTCTCTTGGTCCACAATCACGCCTGCATCCAACTTCTCATTGAGGATATCAATATCTCCACGTGCAGCGGCTCTGTAGAACTGTGTGTAATCCCGTCTAAACGGGAGTCTCGTCTCATCCGCCGTACAATATCCTGACGCGTCGTCGAGCTTCTCGCTGCCGGATTCAGATACAGCTTCCCATGATCCAGTTGAACTGGCATCGTCTTTCTCTCTTTCTTCCTCTTCGCCGATGTCGCTCAGCCTTGTTGGGTGTTGATGAGATGGCTCAGCTTCTAAAGGATTTCTCCAAATGTTCGTGGAATTGCCATGAAGACGCTCAATGGCAGGGTCTCCTTCGACAAACAAGGCGGGGGCCATGGCGTGGAAAAGGGAAATATAAGAGCAGCGTGCTGAGACTGTAGCCTACCGAACGAAGCGGCCAACGTCGTACTCTGCTGGCTCTCAAATTCCAAATACGATATCACGATGCGCTGAGATGTGGAGAGGAATAAGGAAACAGAGGGTTAGCTCTGCTCGAATGATGATCTTGTCGTGTATCTCGGGGAGCCGATCTCGTCTTCGGACCACAACTGCCACCGACACCTGGCCCGGTGTTGTTTCTTGGATTAGCGGAGTCAAGTATGAAGCTTTGCGTGAGAAGAGTGAAGATGAGGAGAATCAGTGTGATGGTGGAAGGAGATCATCCGAGCTTGGAGGAGCTCTCATATGAAGGCTTAGACGCTGTAAAGCAGCAAGCGGCCGCCTAGAGCTACCCTCCTATGATTGAGGTCAAGCTAAATGCCAAGCAAAGCACTCAGCCGATTCAGCTGAACCACTAGCTCCTTGTACAGCCTCGTCGAGCAGAGCAGGCTCAACCGAGTCTCCTGTTCTTGTCACCGTTTGTCTATTACTCTATTACAGGCGAAATAGTCGCTCCTTGTCGACAGTGGTGAGTTGAGCAGAAGAACAGCTTTGAGAGAGTGTGTGATTTGTCTGATCTAACCCCATCTGGTCGTACTCACCCCCTGAACACGCTCAAACATGATGGAAAGCCACAGACTCGTTGAATTCTTGCCTCCACTACCTCTTGGTAGCTGCAACACAAATCTATGAGCTACAGTGATACATTTGCCCTTCTGCCAGACCGCAGTGATGGTCCGCAAGAGCGCGGTTCATCCCACCTCGGGCGCTGATGGAGGGGTACATCGTGGCGGGGTAAGCTTCATGTGACAGCACCGCCTCACAATGTAACTCTTTCCGGCATCTTGCAGTATCAGAGAGGCTATCGAGATAGGACAATCAAACTAAAAGTTCAGCTTCAAGTAAGGAATAATGGCTGCTTGCTCCATTTCCGCATTCACAGCATGGGTCGTCCGGCAGGGGTTGTCGTGACGCCACATAGCCACACAGCCGTTCTGCGCCACCTACCCACCTAACGTCATCAACGAATGACCAATTTGACAAGGGCAGCTTCTTCGTACAGATTCGCTCGCCAGCTTCGTCGTTCAAACACCCCACTTTCTCACCTTCGCTCGCTGCAAGCAATATGGCTGTATCAGCGAAATACTTCCTGCTCGTCGCCATCGTCGCGCTTGTGCTTTTGCCTGGCAAAGCGGCGGCGTTTGGCGCGGGTAACATTGCGAGTATCTCAAAGGTCGAGGGTAAGTACGAACTGCGTATTGTTGTTGTATGTGAAACTGACGCGGGGCAGGTAAAAATTGGAGGCATGGAGACATCGAGGATATGCTCGCGACCGTTGCCTGTCTGCGAGGTCACAAGTGGAACTCGAGAATGATCAAGGTGATCGATACCTCCCTTTGCCTTTCAAGGTCCCCAAGCTGACCCTTGTGGCCAGCGCGTTTACTTTGGCAACTGGCTTCGCGACTACAGCCAGGTAAGGAATGACTCCATAACCAGAGAGGGACCGCGCTGAAAACGAAAGGCCGTCGACACTGCGACCTTGGCAAAGGTTCAAGTAAGTTTCCTCCTCATGCGCCGCATATCCGAGTCCTAACCTCCGCCAAGGCTGAAACAATACGCGTCCTCGTCTGGATCCTGTCCTTCATGTCATTTGGTTATGCCACGGGCGAGTTTGAGGTCACTTCGGATAGACTTGGTGTTTACAGACCTGAAGAACATATTGGTAAGCAGTTTTAGTCTTCCAAGCTTTACTCATACTAATTTTGGGGGTAGATAATCCTGTAAGTTAAATGTTGTACTGTTTATCTCCTATCGAGTACTCATAGCAGATGTAGAAAGATTATGCCGACAATGTCGACGCCCGCAAGTTCGATCCTCGACTACGTGGCCCTGTCTCGCAAGCCGAATTGGACATTGATCTTGACACTGGTAGGCGGAATTCCCCAGGTCTGCGATAATATACCTATGCAGTAGTTGATGGTCTCCAGGCATGAAGAACTACATCGCCAACGAGCGCGGAGGATGGGCTACATCAGCCGGCTATGTGAAGTACTCCTTCGCGCGAGCCATACATTTCGGACGTTTGTACACGCATGGTCCCTCGGGTCAAAATGGACGTGACGAGGATCTTTCCGAAGCTCTTCGATGTCTGGGCCAAGGGCTGCATTGTTTGGAAGACTTTGGAGCGCACACTAACTACACTGAACTCGTGCTCCGCGAAATGGGCTTCAGCAATGTGTTCCCCCATACCGGGGTCCAGACCCAGATTAACATTCGCGGGAAACATGTGTATCCGCTTGTTACTGGAACTTTTGGAGGGGTCGATTTCTTCCACTCAGTGTTGGGAGAGGCAACCGACCACTTCACCCAGTCTGAGATCGACGAGGTCAACACTGCTCTCGCAGACGCCGTGACGGGAACGAAAGGCGGTGGTGGTGGAAGCAGTGCCTGTTCTGCGCTCACTGACGTGCTTAGCAAGGTCCCTGGAACCGGTAGCCTCATTCAGGAAGCGCAGGCTCTACAAGCTTCTTCAGATGCTCAGGCGGCTGCAAACCATGGACATCGAGGTGGAGGTGGAGGAGGAGGCTGGGATGACTACACCGGTTCTCGCGCTGGCGGCCCCGGCCAACAATCTCAACAGCCCATGACCTTTAGTGCACCTCCAGGCTCCGTTGGCGGACCTCCTGGCCCAGATATACCAGGAACGAACATAGACCCCTCAACCATCATCCCACGAATCTACCCAATCCTCGAATTCCGGGACAAAGTGGTCAAGTCCATTAGCGCGATCATTTCAAAGATTCCAGGACTAGAAAAGCTCATCGAGACTATCACCGAGCGTGTGACACTCTTCGTGCTTTCCCTGCTCGCTCCCTTCATCATGCCCGTCATCAACGCTGTGTCACAGCAGCTCAAAGAAGGGTCCTCTGCCGTCGTCGAATCCGCCGCCAAACATCAATTCGAAGTCTGGACGAACCCGCACAGCACTGACCCAACGCACAGCATGCTCTCAAAAGATCACTTCAGTAACATTCTCAATGAACCCGCAGGCCAGGTAGCAACCGTAATCCTGCAGTACGTTGCTCCGCGTGTAGTGTATGCCTGGGATCACCCCGATGTCCCCGTAGATCAAGTCCTCAACGACTGTATGAGCGTGTTCCACCACCCGGCGATTCGCGACCCCCGCAACGAAGTCCACAGGAACATGTTTGAAGCCGTCAAAACCTGGGCTGACCGATACCACGGCCATGACCTGAACGATTTACTCAGCTCTACATCTGTCCGTGCGGGCAAGAACCACAGTGGACACAACGACCATTCGCACGGCGCGGCTGGCCACGGCGCCGCAGGAGCTCAATCTTTTCAGGGAGGACATGCACATGGCGGTTACGGCTCCAGCAGCGGATACGGACACTCGCAACCTCCTTCCAGCGGCGGCTCTGGCGGTCTTTTGGGCAACTTTGCGGGCACGCTTCCAGGAGGCCTGGGCAACAAGATCTCCGGTTTCGGTGCCTTTGGAAAGCGTGACTTAGATGACGATTTCCCCCCCTCTACCGGCGGCGACCCGTACCAGGCGCCCCCATCCCCACAACCCTGGGGTAACTTCCAGCCATACCAATCCGCCTACGCAGGCGGTGGGTCCACAGAACCGTATAATCCGCCCGAGCAATACGCCCATTATCAAGCCCCTACGTACAGCGCAGCACCGGCCTCTGATGTCTGGGGCGGACACGGACAATTTGCTGGGGGCGCGGGCTCAGATCCGAGTTACACTGTGCCGACGGCGTACCAGCAGGGGTATGAGAATTATCAAGGTGGTGTGGGAGGAGAGCCGTATCAGCAGCCTCAGGGAGGGTATGAGGGGGGTTATGGACAGCAGCCGCCGCCGCCTCAACAGGGAGGGTATCAGGGTGGCTACGATGGGTATAACCAGCCGCCGCCGCAGCAGCAGGGTGGGGGGAAGAAGTGGGAGGATGGTGGGACGAGTTGGTAGTAGTGCGGCGAGTTTCTGGCAAGTGCTTTGATTTGGCATGGGCTGAATGGGACAGGAGTGACTGAAGTGGTATGGTATAATACGGGGTAAGATGGGTGGGTGAACGGCATATGGTGTTACTGGGGTAGACATGAGAGGGGTGTAGAACGCCTGGCAGCATTTCTTCAGTCGACTGCAATGCTTTGAACAATGGATTTATTCGTACATATCAATTGCTCAAGCACTCGATGTTTCCGAGATGTTTCCATCTGGACAACCTCAAAGTGTTACGACGAAGCGGATTAATGTATAAGAAATATGACATTGAAACTGTACATAAATAAGAGAAGATCTCACGGATGGGGCTTCCGCATCAAGAAGCCCACGGTGTTGAGGTCCAGAAGTCCGAAGACTCGAGACAAAAGTGGAATCCATAACATACACGCCTCCAAAAAAAAACCCCAAAAAACGCCATGAATGCTTTGATATCTCGCCCATGCTCCTCCCATCCCATCTCCTCTCTCCACTCATTTCGTAAGCACAATCAACAGCACCAGAATCACAATCAACACTACAATAATCGTCAAACTCCAATTCTCCTTGGCCTTCTTCGAGAACCGATCCAACCTCCCCCTCGCCCGTCGAAACTGCGCCGTATGCCGATCAACGCCCTCCTCCACCTCATCCAGCAGCAGCACCTGCCCCTCGAGCTCGTCCCCAATCTGCATGCTTAGCTCCCGCTGCCGTCCGATGCTCTGGCCCAGTCTATCCAGTTGTTCATCCTGGTCCCGGATCACCTCGCTGTGATAGGCGTGGATCTGCTGGTTTGAGAGTTCGGACTGGTCGGGGATGTCTGAGTCGGACGGGTCGTCGCGGTAGGGGAAGAGTTGTGCGCGGTTGGGGTCATGGTCCGGGTCGCTGGAAGGGGCATCGGTAAAGCGCACGGATTTGGATACAGAGCGGGATTTCTTTTGCGCTGCGGCGAAGTCGGGGGTTAGTGAGGGGTTGTTGGGGGAGGTAAGGGTGGGCGAGGGAGGACTGGTGGTGTGGGTGGTGAATTGCGACGTCAGTTCGGCGAGTTGGGACCGCAGGCGGGGGAGCTGTGATGTGATGGCCCTAAGGGTGGTTAGCAGGCGGTGTGGCCGATAGGACCGTGTTCGGATTGGGTGAATAGGAAGAGACCAAACTTACTCGTCTGCTGTGTCTGCGACTTGCGACTCGAGAGACTCGATGCCCGAGCGCAGAGACTCCAGGGATCGCGATATCTGGCCATCCTGTGAATTTGGAGAGAGGTTAAGAGAGATGGCTCGCTGGCGTTCCAGGAGCGAGAGCTTGATGTGGTCCGCGAGGAGGAATAGCTGTGGAGGGTTCGTTGTGGACATGGCCGTGGATGTGGGATGGAGATGGGGGCGTTCGGGGAAGGGGATGAGAGGAGAGAGGGAGGGAGGTGGGAGCCCAAGTGGCTGCCGCTAGAGCGAGCGCAGTTGATGGAGAAGGAACGGTGGGTGCTAGCACAGGCACGTATCTACAATTCACACAAGCTATACACAGTTGCAGGAGTGAAGAGCGCCAAAAGACGAGTGCCTGGCGACTGGTTCGGCGGTGACGACGCCGCAGGCATCTCGCAGGCCAATCCCGTGATGCGTGCCTGGGGCGGACGCTTCTCCGACAGCGCAGCAGGTCCACAACCACGCATGCCATTCAATGTCTGAAATTTGCACAACACAGCACTACACGCCGACTCCCTGCCTAAGAGGGGAGCATGCGCCCACTGTTGAGCGAAAGCCTGATATATAAACCCGCCCGTCGCTCTACCCAAAGGCCAGAGCGACCACACCTCACCCGTCTGCTCCTCTCCTCCACCGCTCCCACTACCGCCGCCGCCGCCGTCGTTCCCATAGTCTGACCGCAGCACCACTCGCTGGCCAGCTACGCGAACAGAGACATTCCATCCTGCCAATTCTCTCGCCTGCCCGCTCATCATGTCGTCGCCCGAACCCATCCCCCCGCCAAATGACCGGCGCAGCTCGCGGGCCTCCAGCAATGCAGGTCTCGCGGGCCCGAGTCTGAGCGTCGCTGCAGGGCCGGCAGACTTGCTCGTGGTCGGTGGCCCTCCTAGCAGTCCTTCACCGTTAGCGCTCAGAGCCTCCCACTCACCCTCTTCGAAGCGTCGAAAGAGCCGCATCGCCAAGCTCCCCCCCGACGTCCACCTGCTCGAGTACCTGTCCCCCTGCGACAGCAACCTCATCTGCCTCATCTGCCACTCGCCCTTCGACAAGCCCGTCCAGCTCGCCTGCGAGCACTACTTCTGCCGTGAATGTCTGGGCCACGCCTGGGACGCCCAGCAGGACAACCAGAAGACGTGTCCGACATGTCGAGGCAGGGTCGACACCGCCAGGGAGCCGCTGCCCGTCCCCAAGATCCTCGAGACGATGCTTGACGAGCTTGTTGTCAAGTGTCCCAACACGAAGTCGGGCTGCGATTGGATCGACCAGCGAGTCAACGTCCACGATCACGTCATGCTGTACTGCGAGTACACGCTCGTGGAATGCCCGGACTACGATTGCCGCCTGCACGTCTCCCAGAAGGACTTCCACAAAGGCTGTCTGCACTACACTGTGGGCTGCGAGCACTGTCACACTTCCATGATGAAGAAGGATCTTGAGGTAGGCCTTGTTGTTTCGGTGCGCTGTTGACATTGCTAAACACTGTGATCCTACAGGACCACCAGAGGACCACCTGTCCGAACCGAGCCACCGAGTGCCCCCACTGCTCCGTCGAGCTTCTCCGTCTTGATGTCAAGGCTCACGTCAAAGACATATGCCCCAAGGCTATTGTTCCTTGTCAGGGCACGCTTGTTGGTTGCACCATCACGGCCAAGCGGGAGGACCTCGTGGAACACGAGAAGGCTTGCTCCATGGCAATCATGGCACCTCATTTCCGGGACCAGCAAGCCCGCATCGAGAGGACTGAGGCTCGCTTGGAGCCATTGGCCAGGAAAGTTGGCATACTTGAAGATGGCCTCTCCAACATCACCAACATGCTCTATCCGACCAACGCCAACGACTCGTCCTTTCCCGTCACCAATCCCTTGGATGCCAATTCTGATGCCTTTCCGCCCGCGCCTCTTGTCCCCACGCCAGACTTCCGCTTACCGCCAGCTTCATTTCCGCCTGTTCCACCAAGCCAGGATACGTCTCATACCCCTCCTTTCGACTCACAAGTCCACCACCTCCTTACACTCCATAGCTCGCTCCGAGACGAGGTAACTCGCATCGCCAATGCTCTGACGGAACACGAAGGTCGGACCAACATGATGATCATCAACGAGAATCAACGCGTCAAAGATGAGATGCTACACACTAATGCGGCCATCAACGGAATGCGGATGCAATTGCATTGGCTGGTGAGCGCGACTTTACAACAGCGTACTGGAACGTCAAATTCTGCCGGCAGTTCGACTGGCAGAGCCGGAGGTAACACAACCTCTAATTCGAGCGCGACGCAAGGGTCTAGCTCCAGCATGGGTTCCAGGCCATCGGGGGCCAGCGCCACGTTGCACTCGCCGCTGAGGAGACTAAGCGACTCGACCAGGCAGGACACGAAGTTGTAACCTCTTCTTATGACAGATGTAGGGCTGGTTTACCCCTGTTTTTCCTTCTCGCCAGCACTAAATAGGTGGCACACGCATTCAAGGCATCGTAGTACGATTTACGAAAATATTCAATGAAAAGTGGGTTCATGGACGGCGCAATATCGGGAGCAAAAACAAGATCATGGAACGTCCCTGTTATTTTCGTCTTCACAAGCGGAGTTTCAGATACAGGGCGGGGTTATGGGTAGGCATGGGCGCCTTTGATCATAGGAATACCCCCTTTCACTTAACTTTGTATGGTTGCTACATCGTGTTCCCATCGGTCTGGAGGTTAGAAACCGTCTAGGACGCGGAGCATTAGTTAACCGGGAGTTTAGACAGGTATGAAATACATAGCACAATATTTTCGTATGATTCTCTTAAATTTGCGTTCGGTCGTGACTGAATTCTTATTGTCGAGAGCCGGTAGGGAAATTTACAATCACACTCCTTATCACTCTAGCAGAATGCGAGTTGCCACCCCAGATTCTTGCAACAGCCAAATAGTGTGAGCTGGTCTCTGGGAATTTAGAACATGCTTATTGATGGCCTTTAGTAGTACTTGGTCATTATTAAAAGAAGAAGAAGGCATAGTGGTACGATGTAGCATTAGACATCTTCATCATTATCCTGGTTGTTCGAGACCTCGCTTTAATTAGAGAATGCAGTAGTCTTCTCCAGCAGTACAATACTGTTCTCCAAACAACGTGGCGGGTATTGTATTGTTTGAAGAGGTGATTCGTCTGTCCTGTCTGTTTAGTTGACTGTGTGGAACGTTCCTTGTCAATCACGCAGCCGTTGAACCACTGCTCCTCCATCATCTCTCACATAGTCATCAATACTCGACCCACTTACGCCACTCGTTAAGCGGACCTTTCGTGGGCATGTCCATCTTTCTCACTACGCCCTTCTCCTCCTCGGACATCGCCCTACTCTCCATAACCTCCACCTCTTTCGCTTTCGAGTGCCTCAAGACCTTCGACATTCCTTTCGCTAATTCTGGATCTGTTGAATTGTTCGTCCGACAGATATGTTCGGCGAGAGGGTCGTTCGAACTCTCGACCCTTACGCTCTTTCTGACCTTCCTCCTCTTCTTATTCTTCTTTCCCTTTACAATTACAACCTCATCCGACGTGGTGTATACCCTCTTATATGCTCCTGGACTTGGGTCGGGGTCAACGAGTTTCAGGTCAAATTTGAGTCTCCTGGTACCCACCTCGTCCTTCCACAATTGCCTGGCTTCATTTACAATGTCGGTTTTCGAAATGCCTTTCACGATGACCTCATCCGGTGATCTAAGTCCCAGATCGATTTTCTTGTATCGAATGTCACAGCGCGTTGGTGCTTGTGTTGTCCATGTGGGAATCTCGATTGTGGCGTTGAAAGTAGGTAGTGCCACGAGGATCTCGCGGCCATCCTTGTTGGTCCGGTATATGCCAGGGAAGTCACGACGCAAGTCTTTGTGTTTGATGAGGTTGAGAGTGGCCTTGATGAAGTAGGATGGCGGAACACGGCTGGGTTCAACGTCTAATGCTTTCGAGTCGTCCCTGTTGAGAGAGAGGATATCTTCTGGCATGAAGTGGCGGATTATTAGGGGCTCGTCTCCGTTGTTTTTCAGCTGTATCCAGTAGCGACCATCCCAAAGATGCCATTTATCCCCTGCAGTGGGGTTGGCGCGCAACGGTGGAACGATGATATGAAACTTTGGTGCCTCATTTCTTCTGAGGGGCTGCCGATACAATAGCCACTCCCTCCCGCGTACATGTGGAGATACGTCCGGCGAGGCGAATGGTGTTGGTTTGCCCCAAGGCCGGAACACAACACTCCTTACACTAAAGCTTACTTTCGGTGGCGGTTCGGAGTCAGTGCAGAGTTCAGGATAGATTTTATCAATAGCGACGCTAAGCTTTCCGACCGAGTCGGATCTATTCCTTGCGGACACCAACTCTATGATTCGATCTATGAAGAGGCTGGCAGTATTCCTTGCAAAGTGCTTGTCGGATTCAGTGACAACAGGGTGGCCTAGCAACGAGGATACCGGAGGAAATTGGACAATCAGAGATCCTGTTTGGAGGTCGAGTCGTAGAGGACAGTTATCGAAGAGATAATTTGCAGTCTCTCGGTGAGATGCGATGCGCTCCCGCATGTACACAGAAAGAGACAGGAGCGACTCCTTGGACAGTGCGGCAGGCAGTTTGTGATGCTTTATTACATACCGTATTGAATTGCGTGCCGTTAATGTAGGTATCTTATTCGTTACATCTTCTGCCCAAGGGGTTTCGTGTTCTTCACATGTTGCAATGAGACGGCTTTTGTCGAACCCAAGTAGTGGACGAAGGATTTGAATACCTCCTTTTTCCACAAGCATTGGTAAGGTCGGGCTGGGACGACCAGCATTCCCGCTGTGATGAATCCCGTGCATTCCGTAGCATTCGGGGATCCACTGCACGGGCATTATGCCCTGCAGTCCAGATCTCCATTTTTTTTCCATGAGTCTCATGAGTAAAGTTTCGGCCTGATCATTACGATGATGTGCCGTCACAATGGAGTTCACGCCCTTGTCTCTGCACAATCGCCCTAGGGCCTGGTATCTGAGACGACGGGCTTCGGATTCAAAATTCGAAGCGACGGCTTTTTCGACACGGGCAGTGGAAACCTCATCCATTTCGTAACTGCTAGGCCATCTGAGAGGAACTATGGTCGAGTCTATGCCAACTACGACCTATCAGTCGTGAGCCCAGATTTCACGTGGGGAACTAGCTCACGCTTCTCGCGAAGTTGCTTAGCTACCCATTCCGCCTCTTCAGAGCTCTCGGGGCGACTTTTGTGGTCGATGATGATTCCATGGGCTTTTGGTAGATGACCATTATTCAGGCGAGCCTTTGAGTACAAGGTAGCCAGAGCCATAGAGTCAACGCCGCCACTGACGGCAAGCCCTAGTGCAGAAGTCAGTATCCACGGTCCCATGTAGAATAGCAGCATGCCAGACCCTACCTATAAGGTCATTGGCCCTCCATTTGGACCGTGGATACACACTCTGCCATGCTTGGAGGAATTCGCCCTCACTCACAGCGCTCATAGAGCTATTCCATCTCGTCTGGGTTCCGCAGCGGGGGACTGCACAAAGTCCACTCCTCAACCTGAGGGCATTGCTTCCCCACATAAACAGACCTATGGCATCGGCCTAGCCCAATTGCGCTCGAGACACGATAGGACGCGAAAATGGTCGGTGGTATTGCCTTGCAATTGGCGGCACTGATAGAAACGGTGGCCTCGGAACTGCCCCGAGGGCTTGGCGTTCTCGAATTTTCCAACCTCGAAAGATCCCCAAAGAAAAACATTCTCAATTTCAAGAACTTCAATCATTCTCTCCACATAGCTTCCCAACCCCCAGATTCCCTCAAAATCCCACAAAATGGCAAGCTCACTCCAACTCCAAGCTCTTCCTCCACATAACTAACCCTCCTTCTAGTCGGCCATCAAGTCCATCCGCTCCATCGCACCTCTCCTCGACCGCATCCTTGTGCAGCGCATCAAGCCGGAGACTAAGACTGCCGGCGGAATTTTCCTCCCAGAGAGTGCGGTCAAGGAACTAAATGAGGCGAAAGTGCTCGCCGTTGGGCCCGGCGGTCTGGATAAGGATGGGAAGCGGATCACGCCGAGCGTGCAGCCGGGTGACAAGGTGTTGATTCCCCAGGTACGTTATTAGACGTAGTATAGATCTGAGACGCGAAGGAAAGAATAGTAGAAAAAGGGGGCTTGGGTTACGGTTCGAAGGGGATTATATGGGGGAATGAATGGCAGAGCTCAGCTTTGCTAACGAAGACGCAGTTCGGCGGCAGCCCCATCAAAGTCGGTGAGGAGGAGTACTCGCTGTTCCGCGACTACGAGTGAGTTCCCAGCTAGCCTTGCACTTCAGACTCGTCATCGCTGACTTACGTCCGCAGACTCCTAGCCAAAATTAACGAATAAATGTCTTTGTCTCCCACGAAGCAGATCGCGACCTCCACTGTATCCTACATGTATACTAAACCATCCAACGTCGCCCCTATAAAAATCATAAACGACACGCTAGCATTACTGTCGGCGTTTTTCTGGGCATCTGTTTTGGGAATCCGTCTTTGAAAGCGTTTTCATATCTAGTTACAAGGATAAGGAGGTCCGATGATAATGAAAGAAAAAAAAATCTCCCCTCTACCCTCCTCTCCATAGCGTAACGTGTCCTATCGACACTTGTCGCCGTGATCTTACACGCAAGAGGCTAAAAGAAGTAGTGCTACGTTCATGCCTTCGTAGTTGTTTCCATTCATGATATTGGTACAATACAACCCCTCATACTGTTCATATCCAGCATTCTTTCGTACGAACAGCGTATTCAACTCCATGATCTATCCTGTACAAGATCTGATTCAAACGCCAACGCTCCGGGTCCCATAATGCAGAGTATTGATAAGGGGGAAGGCTAAAGCCAGACTAGCGTGATGCAAGGTCGTCGAAATGCCGTACCTCGCTAACCAAGGATGAAACGGGTATCTTTGTATGCAAGTGGAAAAGTCCATGATTATAGACTCGCCATAGCAATGGCTGTCGGTAGTGGTAGCAATGTTGGTACGGAAACATAAAATGACAAATGAAAAACGGTGGTGCTGGGACGGATGAGTTTTTCAGCGAAGGCCGATGACCTTCTTTGATTTGTCGTAGACGACATAGGTAATGGATACCGCGGGAACGACCTTGAGAAGGTTGGGAGTGAGACCTCTGAAGAGTCCACGGACCCCTTCGCCCTTTACTGTTTGGCGGGTGACATCCATGATTCCAGTGTACGTCCGAGGATGCAGAACGGTGCCCTGGCTCTGAAGTCGCGTCCGAATGACGTTCAATGGATAAACAGCGCTGGCTCCAAAAGCACCAGAGAAGCCGCCAATGGCTGCGGTCATGAACCCACCTGGCTGGGCATCGTCCTCATGGCACCCGCGCTTTCTAGCGTTGCGAATGGCGATGGCGCGCTTCAGGTACTCGAATGTTCCAAGATCGAGGGCCGCGTACGGGAATATGCCAAAAATGCCTAGTGGAAGGCCACGATAGTAGGCACCAAGGCCACCGGTATTCCACATCTTCTTCGCAGTCGCGATGATGAGCCGGTTGCCTCGTAGACCACCAGATACCGTTTCACATTGCATGCGGCTAGGGAGTTGGTCAGCATAAACGATCAGTCACGCGGTGTTGTCTCCAGATCCTACAATTTGAGAGTGTCTATTGGATAGACCGCGAATTGAGAGACCATTCCTGACACGATTAGTACGAGCTCACATCGAGAACGGCCGTTTCCCTGTTACTCACCTGCAAGGCCGCCAGCGACAAATTTGGACCATGAATGGATACGTGACGGGTCGTTGTGACCCTCGAGCTTGGCGAAAATGCGTTTCGCAGCCTACGACCATTAGGTGTCATACTCCAAAGGGCGCGTCTATACTTGCCTCGTACGAACCAAATTTTATGGCAGACTCGGGCATGACCTTGATCACATTCAGGCCATTGCCTAAGTGATTTAGCTCAGTCACTCTTATGGGTCACAGTGTCGGCTTACCAGCATAAAGGCTGCGGATGCCTCCTGCGTGCCAAAGCTCTTTGGTAGCGCCCGCAAGTGGTCTCCAGGCATTCAGTGCGGCTGCAACGATATTGCCAGACTTCACCGCGGAGACGGCTTCCTTTGTGACGCTGGTTTGGGCGATAAGGTAGACTTTTAGCCGATCGAGGGGTGCAGTTGAGGTGCGAGAAACGATTCCTGCAAGACCTCCCGCCACAAAATAGCCTGGATTAGGGACACAAGCAATCAGCACGGATTTGACGCTTTGTAGCCCCCTGTGCACATCGGCGAAGGAGGAGTACATGTCTGAAACTTCGGGGTGTGGCGGGAGAGTCTGCGAAACTGCGGAAGGCGACATTTGGGAAGATGCAGACATGTCGAGCGACGCAATGCGCTCAGAAGTAACAGGGGGTTGGGGTGGTGTTTTTGCAACTAGGAAAAGGGAACCGAAGAAGTTTTGAAGAAATTGCTGTTTTATACCTAAGCCTTGGATCATGTCGTCGCTGATTTGAGCGTCGCCTTCAGCATTCATCTTCATCGAAGATTGAAAATAGGACATAACTGCCACTAAATTGGGCTCAGTGGCGGGGATGAAGAGGAGAAAGTCCCTTTCACCAAAGTCAGTGAGTGAAACGAATCAAACGCGCACAGGTAGAAATCTGAGAGACGTCGTAGCAACGATGATAGTCGCTACCACCCGACGACAACTACAGGCTCTACACTATTCCAATTGTAACAACGTACCGCCATTCATCGAAGCTGATTGCTCCATCGTTGTTCTTGTCGACCTCCAAGAAGAAGGTATCTAGTTTCGAATTGGGTACCGTGAGACCAGCCCGGCGAAAGGCGGCTTGAAGCTCATCCTTGGAAAGTTTGCCGTCATGATTGTTATCGATGCTCTTGAAAAGTGTGAGTAGCTCCTTTTCTGTTTGCTGGACGAAGGTACGGAATTCTTCAAAGGAACCGAGTCAGCAAGACATCACGGATTGGTCCCTATCCATCGGCTAACCATTGTATTGTATGCGGCCATCTCCGTCGGTATCCACCGCCTTCATCACCTCAGAGAGGAGGTTGTCTGCATTCTTCAAAGCTGTCATCATCCCTTAGCGAAGCACACTATTATGTTGTGGTCGGCCATACGGTGATCCAGCTTCCGCAAACCCTTCTTGAGACCCGCAAGATCCAGCTGCCCTTGCTTCCGCGTGTCGAGTGTAGCCCACAATGCGTCCACCCGGGCATCTTGGGTATTCGCGATTTCTGTGTCCATCTTCGCTATCTGTGGTCTATCATGGCTGTGGGTAGCGACACACGGAGGGAGGGCGGCTCGAGGAATCGGGGGAGGTGAATTGGTAATTCGGCGGCAGTGGATTGCGAAAGAGCACTCATGGGCGTTGGCGCGAGATGATGAAAGGCGCGGGGCGCGCGATGGTGGAGGTTCAAAGTTGGCACTGACTCGGCCCGGAGCGGCTTAGCGTGGAAAGCGAGAAACGGCAAGACCGAAGAGAGCAACCAGACATGCTTGCCATCCCCCACTATCTCTGTGCCTTGTATGTTCCGCCGGCTTACACAGGTGGACACCCAGTACAGTATACATACTCCGTAGCAGCGGTAGTCGGGATCGCTAGCTTTAAGATGTGGTGACACGAGCTGGCTTCGTTCGAGTCGACTTTCGCCTTCCCGTATCCGCCTGAACATTTTTTGTGGGGTCCAGCGAAGCCAACATTCGACATCTAACCAACTTGACGACAATCATTTCTCCGACCCGCATATCATCTCTGACTGCGTGTTCCTTGTCCCACGGCACTGTGAAAGAGAAGGGACAACATTGTTTCATATCTCAAGGTCTGGTCTATGAAGCAAGCGAAGCGTTGAGCAACCGGATTAACCTCGTACTTCATTTTGACACCGAGACAAGAAGGGAAGAGGTTTGGCTCTTCCAAGCAGCATCGAGAGCAGGTCTCAGCCTCGGGAGCTCTATCCCATTGCATAAATCATGGCGTCGAGCTATTGGGACTCAACGCAGCGGAAGTTCTGGACGTTCACGAAACCGCAGCTGGCGTTTGAGCGGAAAAAGATTGAAGAGTCGGAGCGGAATCTGCACAACTTGTACCCACTACCTGATCGGCGGCTTCTGAGCATCTACTTCTACCACCGTAGGTATCACTGCTCCCTATCGCCGCAACACTGAATAACCCTCTAGGGCTCCTAGAGCTGTCGAAAATGGCGCGACCCCTCGGAATACGACAGCAAGCTTTAGCCACTGCCCAAGTATATATTCGGCGATTCTACACAAAGGTAGAGATCCGACGCACCAATCCGGCTCTGGTCTTGGCAACGGCTCTTTACTTGGCCTGCAAGATGGAGGAATGCCCTCAGCATATCCGCATGGTACTGGCTGAGGCTCGACACTGTTGGGGTACGTCACTGCTGCCAATCACATTTGTCTCAACTGACGTTGAACCCAGACGCATCATTCAACGACATCTCCAAGATTGGGGAGTGCGAATTCACACTCATTTCAGAGATGAACTCACAGCTCATCATACATCATCCTTATCGCAGTCTAGCGGAGCTGCAGCAGGGTCACTTCACTTTGACACAGGAAGAGAATGCACTCGCATGGTCAATCATCAATGACCACTACCTCACAGACCTTCCTCTTGTCCACGCCCCGCATGAGATCGCTATTACAGCCATGTTCCTCGCTGTGGTCCTCAAGCCAACGCAGGGCGGCCTCCAGGTGCACGCTGCAGGGGTAGCAAGTGCATTACAGACCCTTGGGAATGCTCGAAATGCTGCCGGGCAAGGAGGACAAAACAGGGTCCAGAAGCTGGTGGACTGGCTGGCGGAGAGTAATGTGGATATTGAGGCTGTTGTCGAGTGCACTCAAGAGCTGATTTCGCTCTACGAGATATGGGAGATTTATAGCGAGAAGGCGTGCAAAGAGCAGATTGCCAAATTTGTAAAGGCTAGGGGATTGGACAAATGACAGCCGCTGCTATAAAGATGAAGCCGTATTCACCAGGCGTTAGCTCGGGTGTTCCAGGATGGCGCGACTGCGGCTGCAGTGCGATGATCCCATGGACAGGGCTGCGATATATTACCTATCACCGCGCAGGGCGAAGCAGATAGGGATCCTTTGGAGGGGACGTTGAAGGGATCGAATAAAGACAGCAGATACCACATATAGCCACGCGGCCCTCTGGGTCTCCAAGCTGCCAACCGGGCTCAGCAACGAAGTCAAATGCTATTCAATCCATCAACCCTATTCCATGCGCCAACGTTGTTTAAGATGCGAGTACCGCTGTGCCACTCTCCAAGCCGGCCATGCAGCAGGTCGTTAATTTGGGTGCTGACCACCAAAAAGCTCAGGCTCAGCACTCAATGCAGTCAGCGGGCATTGCACAGGATGGGCCAGTTTGCTCGCCTGTGTTCATATTGATTAATTCTACGCGTGGCTCCACCGCCGTCGTCACCCCACTCGGCGGGCAGGTGGAGAGACTGAGTGGGGAGACCGCTTAGCTGACATTGTTTGCAAGCCGAACGCGACAGGGTGGTCGCCAAGCGTATGCGATTTGCTTGGCTGTCCCAGGTGGTTTCGAAGCACTCGCAGGTGGAACAGCGCTCCGTTGCTCGCAGAATCCGACAACCTGCGCAACGCAGAGGCAGGTGCATGCTGGCTGCCGCTAGCGTTTTGGAATGGCTAAATATGGGCGCCCGCTGCGAAGATGCAATTGGCTGTTATCCGCATTGCGCTACTCGTGATTGGAAGTTTTAGGAGGTCGCACAGCGAAGGGTTCTGGCGATAAGGTCGGACATTCCCACGGTAGCGGAGGAGTGGAAGAGGATTGTCAGACCGGGCCCGTCTGGAAGCTCACCAGGCGCTGGGGGGGGGGGGAGACGCACGTTGGGCGTGCCTGTGGGCGCTTTGCCAAAGAACGGCTCCAGGGCTGGCGGGATTCTCGGAGGCCATGCAGCATGGCAAGCGGGAGAAGATTTGCAGTGGCAGGATCGGAGGGCGATGCTTCACGACTTCGCCAAAAGCCACTGAGCAGTGAGGCACTGCTTTTAGCGCTGCACCCCAGAGGCCGACGTTGACGGCTCCGGAGTTCATGGATGATAAGCGCCCTTGCCGAACAGCACTGTGACTTGGCCGCCCTCGGAGTTTTGCGAGGACGGTTGCGGGCTTTCTAGTGCGAGGACGCTCGACGCTCGGAGGCGTCGCGCGCGAAGGCTCGACAAGGTGCCTCTGTGCCCCTGGCGGACAGCGAGGGCTGCTGCCCTGCTGCCGCGATTGGAACTGCATGAGGAACAGAGATGGGCGGTGTGGTCACAAGGTGGTCGACGGCGCCGAGGCGGTGGGCCCTTGCTGGCTGCGGCAAGCCTGGGGCGGCCTAGCGTGCAGCGCATAAGTTGTTTGACATGCACGCCTCCGACTCAAGATGGCGACGCTGGGGGGGGAACGTTCGGTGCTCGCGAGCAGTTGCACGCTGGTGTCGCTGCCGCTGGGCGGGTTGCGTCTGCTGCGACGAGCCGGAGAGGACAACGACAGGCTGTGCAGAGTGCATCTTGACGTATGTCTGTCTCTGTCGCTGAGACCGGACCGCCCAGCGCTATTTTCTGCTGGGCCTCGAGACCGCACCCGCCAGGCCCCTGCCTTCCGTAGCTTCTCTACTTAGACGTGCTAGCACGCCATTGGTTGGCGCTCGGCTGCGGTGGCGAAGTGGGTCATCGGTCAGCACTCCATTAGAGGAGACGAGAGGCCCCAGCCTTTCATCTCTTGTTTCCTCCCGCCGCTCACCCACCGCCCACCCACCTAACTCACAACCCACCTCAAAGACTTCGCGCACCGCAGCAGCTCTCCGTAGTAATTACACCGCTCCCCCCGCCTGCTCCTCGCACTCCGTCACCTGCGTTTTGCTGCGACCCGACCTCTGTGCGCCATCATCCGACGCCAGCCCCTTTGTTGTTTCGTCTTTGTTGACAGCCCGCCCACATTCTTGTCTCCTCTCACTCGACCTCCGCCTCGCCAATACCATTACCTCTCTCACCACCACTACCATCACGCTCACCGTCACCGTGTCGTCGTCATGTCGCAGTTCTTCAGCTATGGACAGCAGCACCACCCGTCGCATCTCAATGCCCATGCTCACCATGGCGGCCGATCGCGGAGGGCGCCCAGGCTCTCGGCATCTCAGAACCACAAGCAGTTCCGCCCCGTGCGAACGCCCAAGGAGTTCGTCGTAGAGCCGCCCAACGTCGCCGCCTTCAAGCGCGACTTCGAGGCCGCGCGCTCGTTCGACCTCGAGGACGACGAGCTCTTCTGCCCCTTCCACCTACTCACAGAGGACGATGTAAGTGGGCCCGATACATGCCAACACACCGCGCTGGTACAGGTTACGATGTTTGACGTATCAGGCGCTGACATTTGATGCTCAGCTTCAATCCATCCACTCTTCCGGCTCCGACCGCTCGTCTCTGTCGAGCGGGTCGCCTGAACAATCGCCTCTTCAACATCAGCTCCAGCCGACTCCGTCTTTTGTGCTCTCTTCTGCTCCTAATCCATATGCCCCGGCCGGCTACCAACACAGCAACTCTTCTCAGACCAAACTCCACCAGCCGCTAGCTCAAAGAACCCGCAATGCCATCCCCATTGTTGACCCGTCCACACGAGCTGTTGCCAGCCCTCCCCCATCTGTCTCACCCAACCGACAGATGCAGCAGCAGTTCCTGTCACGACGCTGGTAATAGCTCGGCGGGCACGAGACTCTGCGTTTGTGTTCGGCATGGCATTGCGGCGTCCCTTCGTTGCTAGACTGGTGGCTACCCTATACCCTTACATGCAAGACCTATCCTTTCCCTGCATGTCCCTCAGGATTTTAATTCTCTTCTTCCGATATCCTCCGGAGGATCACACGTCTATACTATCGACTCTCCCTTGTACAAATCTACGATATCTCTCTCAACATCTTGGGTATACCACTCGGAACGGGCAACGGCGTTGCACTATAGCGACAACAACATCATTTCGAATAGAGCGCTTTCGTCTCGTGTCTTCTAGCGCTACGCATTAACGGCGGTTTGCAAAATCATCGGTGTTTTCAGGTCGCATATTGGGTTTCTATCGACGTTTAAGACTTAAAGAAAATGCTCGGTTCCCGATTCGGTGTTCTGTAGCGTTGGTTATTTATACTTATCATCACCCTGGCGCCTACTACAGGCCAATAAAAAGGGTAGATTTCTTTTGTGTGGATTGGCTTTGGCGGTTGGTATACCACGGCGCGATAACGTTTATTGAAGCGGTGGTGTCGGTTATTGGGTTTCGGTGCATATCGCCTCATTGTGTGGATTGTCTCTGGTATACTGTACGCTGGGATGATTCTACGCAGTCAAATCGTCTGTGGGATTTTTGGTGTTCTGTGTGTTGTATGAAGGTGTGATTGGTTGGGCCTCTTGGAACCTTCTTGAATGTTTTTGGTTGCGCCCTCTTCTTTGTCATTGGGGATCTTTCCTTTATTTTTATACACGCCTCGGTATGAGGGCAGTGAGGTTATCTTAGGATACAGATATCGTAACTTTGAATACTTGATACCACTCTGAAAATCTGTCTTTGCCCTTCGCTTGTGTGAGAATCGTAAACCTCCCGGCGAAGAAACCAACAACACGCATTTCCACGTTCCTCGGGCGATTTCAGGAACCGAGTAAGAGCAATCAATTGCCATGCCTGCTTTGAAATGGCTAGATTCCATCTGGTGTTTTCCCCTGTTGGGCCGCATCTACGTAATAGCGACCTTCTACCTCTGACGTCACCACGCAAAGCTGAGGGATGTCTACCAATGCCGAGGCGTCTTCTTTCCAACACCAACACCAACACCATCGTAGCTTCTTTTCGGCTCTCTCTAGTCTTCTCCGTTGCATTTTCGGATTGTATTTTGCTCTACTGACAAAGAATTGCCTCTCCCGCACAAATATTTGGACTGAGATTGGGAACGTACACAATTGAAGTCCAACACAACCCCGCCGAACTAGCAATCCATAATCCGAGGTTTTACAACAGCGAAACTATGTCCGCTTTCCGCTCGATTGCTGCTCGCCGCAGTCCCCTTCTCTCTTTCCACATCGCGCAACGCGCAGGATTCCACTCTTCGATAGGGCGCTATGCGGGGAAGGAGAGTACGCTCGGTACGCATGTTCAACATCCTCCCTATCTCTTCAAACACGCACAGAGGGATTGGAAGCTTGAGAGAAAGATAGAAGAATATCCACGCTAATGTGAACTCGGTGTAGGCACGGAAGGGCGCGCTGCCGAAATTCAACGGGAGAAGGACGACTCGTTGAAGAAGCAGAAGGATGGACAGGGACACTGGAAGGATGGGCTTGCTAGTGATAGCGAGAGTATTGTATATTAATCTGGAGCTGGAGAGAGTAGATGGAGGCTAATATGTTACAGATCAAGGCGGATCGAGGCGAGGTCGAGGCTTCCGAGGAGACTATCAAGAAATTGCAGGAGGAGACTGAGAAGGTTGTGAAGAAATGAAGAGACGAGAAAATGATCATATGCATCCACGATATATTTCACCGGATCAACAATACGATGAGCTGGACAGGAAATAGCGGGCTTGGACTGCGATCAAGATTGCTAACTGTGGATTGGTATCTTTTTCTTTCAGTCAACAGCCAAGATGATTATTAGAGTTTCTGCACCCCATTCTTCCCTTTCTCGAGCACTTACTACTAAATTGTCTGGTTTTGCATTGCTGTCGACCTTCACAATTTCCCGATGCGAGTTTTCATGTTGCTGAACAACACCTTGATATGCCGACAATTTTGTTCCTGCTCTCTTCACTAAAACACTGCCCAAATACACTATAGCCTTTCTCGCGGTGTGTGGGTAATGCTATCTACCATCAGATGTGTACCTAGAGCAAAACCGACATGAGAAGGTAAGTATTGTACACTTCATGCCCACTTGACCAATTCATAAACTGATGCGTTGTAGAACATGATATCGACAGATTCGCAGAGGTGCCCCTTGACTCTCCTGTCCTTCGTAATTCTACCAATTCAAGCCATAGTGCCAAACCACTCGTTGTCTTATAAAAGTAGTTCTCCGGTCAATATTCCCGTCACATCGTAGGTATTCGTATAAACAATCAAGGTCTGTCATAAGGCGAAGCGAGAATGCATTAATCGGGAATGCAAGGCGAACACACGATTTGTGCAGGGTTGTATTCCTTCTTTCATAACTGGCCAAGTTCGTGGGGTAGCTTCCCTTTACGCCTATCGCGGGTCCTTGCCTTGCCAGCTCACAACCTCACCTCGGACTTCATCGCACCCCAAATATCTCTCCAACACACTACCTTTTTCTCCAGCCTCCACCGCACTCAAAATGACGACCGCAGACGAAGACGCCCCCTCGCCCGCCTACCTCGACAGTCGCATAACCCTGGAAAACTTCCGCACGCTCCTGGGCCTCCCCTCGGAGCGCGACCCACTCCCACCAACACCGCTCCCTCGCTGGTGGCCCGCCCAACTGCACCATCGCAGCAACCCTGACCCCGAAGCCAACATCGGTGTCTACCCCAACATCCAGCATCAAGAGCGGCTTACACACCTGCACTACACACTCTATCGCACCCTTCGCTATGGCGGCCTCATCTTCCAACTCCTCTTATCCGCTTTGTTGATCTTGCTCGCGTCCGTGCCGTCGAACCACCATGTCGCGATTGCGGTGTTTGGCGCGCTGAATGGGGCGGTTACGGGGATACTAGCGTTGGTGGGTGGGCAGGGGCTGGGCATGAGGCTGGTCCAGTATAAAGATGGACTGAGGGGGCTGAGAGAGAGAATTGAATGGCTGGAGCGGGAGTTGGAGGCCGGTATGAGGGAGGTTAGGTATAGGGAGGTGGTTGGATTGAGGGAGGCGTATGAGGGGTTGAGGGGGGAGGAGGTGAGTAATCAGCCGGGGTTTTGGGTTAGTTTTAGGGGTAGGGAGCAGTAGGGTAGAGGGAAAATGGTAAAGGGAGAAGAGAAGTAGAAGGGGGTTGGTGGGTGAAATTAAGGTTGTGCAAGAGTAGATTCCCAATTGTGATCTTGTAGGTGGAAGATTGGACTCGCAAGATAGAACCAATTTTTGGAAGCAAGACCTCGGATATGCTGGGTGGACTGTAGAGTCAGCTGTGTTACGATGGATAGAGGGCAAGGAATGTATGGTCTGGGGCGATATACCCGAGTTCGAATATGCTTATCGGTAGGCGGCGAACAGGATGTATTGAGGTTCAAATCACGCCAGAATACACATTCTTCACAAGAGCATCTCAACTCATGTTGATACATTTGGCAGTACACTAGCTTCCACGTGATAGCGCATTTAGTGATGACGTCGTTCTTTCACATCCTAATCCTTAGCCGACGTCAGACCTTGAAAATCGCAACCTCAAGTTTTCGTGCTCTCCCAGCTCACAATGGGTTCAATATTCAATCCCTCACCATTCCTATCTCATTACCCATGTCGGTAAACACGAATACCGACATTCTTCTTGTACGAATTGCAACATTTCCCCCTTCCATTCTTATATTCCACGTTGAACGAGAGGCTAATGTTAGAACCCAGGCCGGCGCAATTGCAGCGTTCACGGTTGATTTGTTAGTTTATCCTCTAGATACCCTAAAGACTCGAATTCAATCTCCCGACTATGCGCGTCTGTACACGAATCCCGCGACGCAGAAGGCGAATCCCGCCCTATTTCGCGGACTGTACCAGGGCGTAGGGAGTGTTATTATAGCGACGCTGCCATCTTGTAAGGACTTTGAACCCCAAAGTCACCTATTCTAATCCCCCTTCAAAAACAACAGAAGCAACACATGGGAAATAAACGGTGTCGGAACCTGGACCAATGACAAGCAGCAGGAGCATTCTTCACCACCTACGAGCGCACAAAAACTCTCCTCACAAGCCTCAACCCCTCGACCTCCTCGCGCCCACAGGGCGTAATCCCCCTTCCCCTCGTCCACGCAACAGCCTCCTCCCTCGCCGAGCTTGTCTCCTGCGCCATCCTCACCCCCGCCGAAGTAATAAAGCAAAATGCACAAATGGTGTCTTCCACCTCGCCCACCAACGCGACTCTCCAGACACTCTCAAAGTTCAAATCGAACCCCTTGGCGCTATGGAGGGGGTACACTGCTCTAGCGGGAAGGAACCTGCCGTTTACCGCGTTACAATTCCCCATGTTTGAAAGGTTGAAGCAGGGGGTGAAAGAGTACAGGGATCGCAGGGGGAAGACGACGGGGTCGATTTGGGAGAGTGGACTGATTACTGCGCTCAGCGCTGGGTCTGCTGGGGCTGTTGCGGCTGTGATAACGACGCCTGTCGACGTTGTCAAGACGCGTATCATGCTCTCTGCGGCCGGGGATGTTGCGGCCAAAGCATCTGCCCAAGCCCCCACAAAAAGAGGACCTGATGGTCTCGTCGACGCGGTGGGGAAGTCAGTTGAATCCTCGAAAGCGACAGTGAAAAGCGCCGCACGGTCCCTGAACCCATTGCTTAGTGCAGAGAAAAAGGGTAAGAAGAGTTCGTGGAAGATTGGGCGGGAGATTGTGGCGGAGAAGGGGTTTCAGGGGTTGTGGAGGGGTGGTGCACTGAGGGGCTTATGGACCATGATCGGGAGCGGGCTGTATTTGGGAACTTATGAGAGTGGGAGGATTTATTTGGCGGGGAGGAGAGGGGAACATGTCGAGGAGGCGGATTTGTTCTAGCAGGCGCGAGAAGGATGAGTGTAGATTCGAAAGTGTGAAAGAGAAAATGATGGAACATGGTTGTGTAACGGGGAAGGAATGAAGCACCTACGATAATGTGTAAACGTTTACTAGGGCAAAAAGACGTGATTACAAGCACAGGTGTTGTTGCCAAAAAAGAATGCGGGAGCAGAACGAACATCGCATCCCTCTACTGATAATTCAACTACAATATCACAAAAGCCTTACAAATAAGAGGACTTCTAGGTGCAGGCTCAAGAAGCTCTACAAGAAAATGTCACCTAGCATAAGGACAACAAAGGTCATAGATCAAGCGGTAAGAAATTGTTTAGATCATAGCATGTCTTGGGCGACGGGGTCTTGTAGTAGCGCAAACCGCAATGTCACAAATATTCGTATGACGAGACCATCAGTCTAAGGGGTATTGTTTGATCTTATATGATTTACAGCTAAAATGCAGGAAGTTGGTTATTCCCAGCTTGGGATGAAGGACTCATTGGGTCTTACTTCCTAGACACTCATAGTAAAGAACATACGCCGTGGTATTAAAGTCATGATAACGCCGCCTAATGCAGTTCCTCCGTATCTGCCCTTTTTGGGCAGTACTTGATCGCCATGATAGTTCCAAGTACGTAATAAATATACAGGCTTCAGTTGGTTTTCGGTTTCTTAATTGGAAGGCCCGGCACCTTGAAGCCCTCATTGTCGACCTTGCTGTTGCCGAGCTGCGTAAAAGTGCCGCCCTTGAACCATCGATCCTCCTCCGCTTTCCGCTTCCGGTTCATTTCATCTCGAATCTTGGGGTCGACGAGTTCAAGCCCTTGGACAGGCGTGAATGCAATAGAGCTCGTGCCGGTAGGTATACCAACGCCGCCCGTGCGAAGCCCTTGAGCACGAAGAGTGGTAGCGGTGCCGCCTTGACCGAAGCCCTTGAGAGAGGTGTGTGCGCCAAGCGACGTGTCACCCCCCCAGCCTGGGTTCTTCTTGGACAGTTTCGCCCTCGTCTTTGGGTCGATTTGTTGTGCGCGAATGCGGCCGCTGTCTGAGGCGCCGATCATGCCGAGGCCTCGAGTGGAGTCTCCGGTGCCATAGCCGACTTCTTTCTCTTCCTTGCCGAAGGCCATTCTGTTTTGCGCCTTGCGGATCTCGGTCATGGCTGTTGCTTCTTTGGCCTTTCGCGCTCGGCGTCCACCACGTTTCCGGGCGGGCTTGTCATCTGGAGTGGGGAGAGCTCGGACACCCTTATTGGGAGGGGGCTCGGTGAGCTTGTCGAGACGACGCTCACACTCCTCCTTGAGCTGGAGGCCTGTTGAGCCGTCAGGTGACTGGTGGACCATGTCCACGCGGGCAGCGAGTATGACTTTTGCGGAGACAATACGCATAGCCTGCTTCTTCAAGTCCGTGCGAATAGCCTGTATAATCGGGCTGTTGTACAGAAATCCTTGGTGCTTGATTCCGACATTGGTGGCGAACCCCAATCCACTAGCCTTGTTGGATCCCAGAGGAGCTATGTTACAGGCGGGTGTTTTCGCAAGACCTGCCAGACCTCCGGCGTAGTTAATGAATTGGGCAGCAGTCAGAGAGCCGATAAGGACTGTGAGATTTGGCGCGAAGACGTTCATGCGCGATTGTACGTATTCTGTGAGGATTCCCTTTGCCTTGTCGAGATCGAGGAGCATAGAACAGGCGTTCAAGATAGCGCTCAGTTCAGCATCGTTGAGGTCACGGCCTAGAGCACGCGTAGCTTCAACGCTGACGACCATGAGGGAGGGCCCATCGAGAATGTTCTTCAACGGTACTCCGACGAGGTTGTCTGCGCTGTGGGAGATTGCCTTGATGTCGTCCAGGGGGCCGTTCTTGATGATCGCAACGGTCTTTGCAAAGTCAACCGGATTTTTGATAAGTTCCTCGAGGTATGGGAAGCGTATAGAATAGTGGTCGCGAATGAACTTGTGCACGGCCGCGATCTCGCCGTCGATTTGCGTCGAGTACTCGTTTGCGTCCTTGAGAAGCTGGTATTCCGGGTTCTCTTCAATTGTTTCTCCGTCTAGAAGATCCTCCATGCGGTCGCTGGTCTCAGCGATCTCCTTCAAAACGCGCTGGAGTTTATGCAACAGGCTTGCGGCGCCCCGAATGTCGACGGGTCCTTTCTGCTTCTTTTTCTGTTCTGCATATTGCGCCTCCTCGTCCACCATCTCCTCGTCTTCGTCGTCTCCTCCATCGCTAGGTGAATCGCCACCAAAGTCCTTCTCTAAGCCCGCGATGTCGTCTCCCACCTCATCCCCCACGTCCTCGTCTCCAGAGTCCGCGAAGTCGGCGAGCAGCTCCTGCTCGAGCGTCGCCATGCCTGGAGACTTCTTGGTAGATAGCTGTGAGCACTGAGTCCTGTGAGATGCAAGGTTGTAACGTACCGAGGACGGTGAGTGATGGTGTTGGTAGTTGATGAGGAGAGGAAAGGAAGTCGCGAGAAACTTGAGAAATGCGACGCGAAGCTGTGATACACTTGTAGCGCCGAGGTTTTGCCGGGCGGTGAAACTCCCGTCACGAATTTCACCTCGAAGCTCTCCAAGATCATAACGTCAACACCACATCACCTCACAAACTCCGGCCAACATCTCCTTATTGGCCGATACGCTCGCCCACGAGTGGACCAAACGGACGCGTCGTACACCGCGTGTCGTGACCTCGGAGTGAACATTCCAGAGAACCGTTAAACGACTTCAAATCGAGGGTAAAGGTATTCACTCTACCTTAGTAGGTCACACCGTACCCACCTAAAAACTCTTTGCGCGGTCTCTACGATTCCATCGCCCACCATGGAAAGCTCGCGAGGCCCACCACGAGTTAAAAACAAGGCCGCGGCGCCCGTCCAGATCAGCGCAGAACAGCTTCTCCGCGAAGCAGTCGACCGGCAAGATGAAAAGCTCAAGGCGCCGACACAGCGCTTCGCTGATCTAGAAGAACTCCACGAGTTCCAGGGCCGGAAGCGGAAAGAATTTGAAGACTATGTGCGGCGGAATAGGATCAACATGAATAACTGGATGCGGTACGCGCAATGGGAGCTCGAGCAGAAAGAATTCCGGCGAGCGCGATCCATCTTCGAACGAGCACTGGATGTCGATAGCACGGCTGTGGTGCTGTGGATTCGATATGTTGAGGCAGAGATGAAGTCGAGGAATATCAATCATGCGAGGAATATACTAGACAGAGCCGTCACGATCCTTCCGCGAGTGGACAAGCTGTGGTACAAGTACGTGTATATGGAGGAGACTCTTGGGAACATTGAGGGCGCCCGAGCCGTCTTCGAGCGATGGATGCAGTGGGAGCCTGAAGAGGCCGCCTGGTCCGCGTACATCAAGATGGAGAAGCGACATAGCGAGTTTGAAAAAGCAAGGGCTATATTCGAGCGGTTCACCGTCGTACATCCAGAGCCCAAGAATTGGATCAAATGGGCAAAGTTCGAGGAAGAAAACGGCACAAGCGATCTTGTTCGAGACGTCTTTGGAACCGCAGTGGAAACACTCGGCGACGACTTCATGGACGAGAAGCTCTTCATGGCGTATGCAAAGTTCGAAGCAAAGCTCAAGGAGTTTGAGCGCGCTAGAGCCATCTACAAATTTGCCTTGGATCGCATGCCCCGATCGAAATCCGTCAACCTGCACAACACATTCACCCAATTTGAAAAGCAATACGGCGATCGGGATGGAATCGAAGACGTCATCATGTCCAAACGGCGGGTGCATTACGAAGAGCAAGTCAAAGAAAACCCCAAAAACTACGATGCCTGGATCGATTTCGCGCGGCTGGAGGAGTCTGCTGGCAACATCGACCACGTCCGCGACGTCTACGAGAGAGCCATCGCGCAGATGCCGCCCACACACGAGAAGCGACATTGGAGACGGTATATCTACCTCTGGCTCTTCTACGCATTATACGAGGAGACGGTGTCCAAAGACATCGACAGGACTAGGCAGATCTATCAGGCTTGCCTCGACCTCATCCCCCACAAGCAATTCACATTCGCCAAGGTCTGGCTAATGGCTGCCAACTTCGAGATCCGACAGGGTAACCTGACCGCCGCGCGGAAGATGCTAGGCCGATCAATAGGCATGTGTCCGAAGGACAAGCTGTTCAAAGGTTACATCGAGCTCGAAACCAAACTCTACGAGTTCGGACGTTGCCGCCAACTGTACACAAAGTACATCGAGTGGAACGGATCCAACTGCCAGACCTGGGTCCAGTTCGCAGAGCTCGAACGCGGACTGATGGATCTGGACCGGGCACGTGCCATCTTCGAACTTGCCGTCAGTGAGCCGCAAATGGACATGCCGGAACTCCTGTGGAAAGCGTACATTGACTTCGAAGAAGGAGAAGGCGAGTACGAAAAGACACGACAACTATACGAAAGACTGCTCCAGAGGACCGACCACGTCAAGGTATGGACCAGCTGGGCACAATTCGAGATCGGCGTTCCAGACAGCGAAGACGCGGGCGACGAAGACGAAGAGCGACCTGTGAGCGAAGAAGCAAAGGTACGCGCCAGAAAGGTCTTCGAGAGAGCGCACAAGACAATGAAGGACAAGGATCTCAAAGAAGAGAGAGTCGCGTTGCTTAATGCGTGGAAATCCTTTGAGACAATACACGGTTCTCCGACCGATATCGAAAATCTAGACAAGCAAATGCCACGCAAGGTCAAGAAGCGGAGGAAGTTGGATGACGACTCGTTCGAGGAGTACGTGGACTATGTTTTCCCGGCCGACGACGAGAGCGCGGCCAATTTGGCAAAGTTCATGGCAACTGCGTACAAGTGGAAGGCTACGCAAGCTGCGCAGGATGGCAGCTAAGTATTCGCTTCATACTTACTGCCGCATGGTACATACAGTGTGACCATTTTGGAGTTGGTCTTTGTGGTGCTGCGGCTCTGAGAGTGTATAATATTGTTTAATCCGCATTTTTGGAGTTTAGTGGATATTACTGTAGTGGTAATCTGATGCAGCACACGCGATAGGTGCGTGGTAAAAGCAATCCTCCAATACTGAAATTAAACTGCAAGCAGTGTGACTATCACCTTATATCTTCTTTTGCCAATCCCTTTTCCTATCTCAGACATTACTTCCCGACCTGCATGCCATCACGCCCGTATACCGTTATCTCAACCAACCCTATCCCACCATTAGCTTATAATGCACGCCACCTCGCACATTCATATCCTCACCCGCCCGTTCATCCATTCCCAAATGATGACTGCATTAGAGAAACTAGAAATGTGTCATGAAGTGGTGGTGGCATCAATTCTAGCACGGGATGGCTTGTGTCCTGTCTCTACTCGGGAGTGGAAACCGTCCAGTCAGCAGATGCATGGCGTCAAGAGTTAGGAAAAGCCGTCATCTGGCCTCGTAAACTGGCGTGGTGCCACTCGTTGACCGCATTCGATTCGCCGCACACCGGCAGTTGGATGCTAAACAGCAAGAATCTCGGAGTAAGACAGAAGCCGAAAAGAGCATCTCATCTTGAAGACTCTGAGAGAAGACACGATGCTGGCTTCTGCTCTTGAGAGAGAGAATGAACTAGTAGTGCCCTGGTGTGACTGCTCGTATATACATCCATCGGTCTACAGTGTGACAAGCGAGTGAGCTTGATTTCGGACTCACAAGAAACTTCCGACTTCCCCCCTCCCGGTGGGACCGCAACGACCCTTGATTGCGAGTATGCATATCCCTTCCCTTCTGAACCGCATCCTCGGTTCGTTCAGGGACGGCACAATTGGTTGCGATAACAACTCCGCACATAGCAGCCAGCACCAAAACCTATAAACTGACACAAGTGCTGCACACCGCGTCAAATACCGTACGGTTCGCCTTCCCATCTCTCCCCCTCCGACCTCCTCCGGCCTCACCGCTACGTCGCTCTTCTCCATTCGTCGAGTCGAGATCGCACGCTCCGCACACACAGAGAGATCGGTTGGTTGGCGGGGCAAGACAGGATAGGGCTGGTTGAACGTTCGACCAACGCGGGGCATGTTGGCCCGAGTCTTGTCGTACATGTAGAAAAAGGAAGAACTAGTTATCTATCTTCCTCGCCCGGGCGCCTTTTTCCAGAGCACTGCTACCCTTCTTCTTCGTTCCATCGTTTCCTTTCATTTCGTCGATCTTGTTTTGTGCATTGCTCTGCTCAAGCCTTGTTGGCTGACCAAGACAGCATGACCAGAGCCAAAGTCCTGCTCATTGGAGAAATCGAACAGTACGTACTGATACATTCCTTTTTCCTTCATCTGGTTCTCGAGTTCACGAATCGTACTTCTTTGGTCCGAAATCGGTTTCTTCGACCGCGTCTTCAGATGCAAATTCAGCCTCCGACCTCCGACTCGCTTCTGCACCTCTCGGACCATCTTATATGCAAGCCCGTCTTAATTGAGCTGATCGCCGATATCATCCAGTGCCCACGAATCATGGAACGCGCTTTCCAACCTTGCGGTATTGACCAATCCGCGTGCTCGCACTCGCGCCGAGTTTCTGCAAGAATGTAAAAACGGAGAACTGGATGGCGTGTTGGTTATATATCGGACGTTCGCGAGCGTGGACCTGACTGGGAGATTCGACGAGGAGCTTGTCAACGTCCTGCCGACGAGTGTGAGATTTGTATGTCATAATGGTATGTTGGAGACTGTTCATTGTTCATCAGCCGCTTTTGGTTCTGGCTTTGGCCCGCCGTGCTTTCCCTCTGAAAGCGGAGCTTGTGATGCTCCCTGCTCTGAGAGATGGCCTTGCAACACAACCACAAGTCTGATTCTTCTTTTCAGTGACGGGCTGTTGAATCACTTCTGGTTAGGAAGAAGTGCCCTTGCCAATCTCTGGAGATCATGGCAAGCGCCAATGCTCAGCGACCCATATAATTGGGGTGCTGCTTTGAGGTGACTTCGAAACGACAGCTTCTACTGTGTTGGAAGGCCGCGAGGCATTCCGAGGTTGATTCCAAGATCAGCCGGATGTTGTGAATTGGGTCACCTTGCATAGTAGGCAGCTGTTCACTCGGTATCATCCCCCAATGATCCGGAACAGGTGCCCCTAATTTAACGATAGTGTGAGGAGGTGTATTCGATGCCATCACCTGGTGCATGTGTAACGGTATAGGTTGCATCCAGAAGAATTATGGACCTTGTGTGCCATTTCTCTCTCAGTCCAATGTACTGAAGGGCGAGCATTTCTCCTATATCATCAGTGTTTCCTCAAAAGGCTTACGATTCCACAGGCGCAGGGTACGATCAAGTCGATGTCCATGCATGCACACGACGAGGCATCAAAGTGTCGAACACTCCCACCACCGTCGATGATTCGACGGCCGATGTCAACATGTTTCTCATCCTTGGAGCCATGCGTCGATTCAACACATCTATGACTGCACTACGAGAGGGCAAATGGCGAGGACACCATCCACCACCGCTCGGCCACGATCCGGAGGGCAAAACACTTGGGATTTTGGGAATGGGAGGCATCGGCCGCAACCTTATGAAGAAAGCGGCGGCGTTTTCAATGCGGATCATCTATCATAACCGCAACCCGCTAAACGAGGAGCTGGCAGGGGGCGCGGAATATGTTAGCTTCGAGGAGCTCCTAAGGATCAGCGATGTCATTAGCCTCAATCTTCCTCTCAATGTGAGTGAAGGTGCTTAGCATGTTATGGCATTCGCGGATACCCTCTTTTCACTCCCTCGGGCAAGTCCATTCCGCCGAAAGGCTGATCAGACACAGAAAGACACACACCACAAGATCTCGACGCGCGAATTCGGACTCATGAAGAAGGGCGTCGTGATCGTCAACACCGCCCGAGGTGCCGTTATCGACGAGGCAGCGTTAGTTCAGGCGTTAGACAGCGGACATGTGGCATCCGCGGGACTTGATGTGTACGAGGATGAACCGTCGATCCACCCAGGGTTACTTGCAAACCCTCATGTGATACTGGTGCCACACATGGGTACCTGGACTGTGGAGGTACGTAGAGTCTCCACCCTTTTAGGCTCTCGCCTTCTCATACATGGAGTCGGAAATGAAGTGCTGCTGCGCATGAAAGCTTGCAGGATGGAAGATGAGCGGTTCCACGAAGGCAATGCACTTGCCGGAACAGCTCGTTCACGACCACACCTTGGATGCGGCTCATCTGCACCAGCGGGGGATGGGGGAATGCACGAGAAGGGGTAGCGGGGATGTTAGGAGACACTTCCGCGTACTAGTAGCGTGCGCCTTCCTCATTCTGCGATGCGTGGAGCCGCTTTATTTCCGCCGTTGCCCAGATCAGCAGGAGCAAGTAACCATGCGAGCTACGAGGCTGACTTTGCGAAGACACAGACTGCCATGGAGGAGTGGAACATTGCGAATGTGCGATCCGCGCTGGAGACGGGGGCTTTGAGAAGCATCGTGCCAGAGCAGGCCAAGTAGATCCGACGGTGAATGAGGGCAAGAACAGCAAAAAGTCACAAACGGGGCGTCGGGGATACTCATAGATAATTAGGGTTCAAGATCAATAAAGTGACCGAGTAGAATGCAGAATGCGAGTCAGCGTTCCTAGAGACTCGCGCGACTGAGTGTGAGACATCCCTCCGGACGATCCCTAGAGGCGAGAACGGGACGCTAGCGCGCGAGATGGAAGGCGACTGGGATTTGTTACAACCCGGTCCCTTGCGAGCGATGAACGTCAAAAGTAGGCGAGAATCCCACAGGATAAGTGCCCTTTTTCAATATGGTCTCCTTCCGCGCAACGCTACAACAGGCCTTTGTGCCTTGTTGCTAGAATCGCATGGATCCCTCCCACCAGGGCTGGAAAGGGAGGATCGCGATCTGCGGCCAGGAGGGATCCTCGCTTTCATAAAGCCAACAGGCAATAAGGTTCGCCTGTCCGCTCCTCGCATGTTGCGCTGCGTTGCCAACACCCCAAACCCCACGAGACGTAACCCGTAGATTGGACGGCGGCGCAGCTTTTGCTATCGCTCCCGGGCGCCCCGTCCCTGGTCGGACGCCAGTAGTGACATGCGCGGGAGCATCATTTGCAACATGCGAGGGCCTACCTTGCATGCACGCACATATGAAAGCAGCGAGGGTGGTGTTGTCTTGTGAAAACAAATGCCTCGTAAAGGACACCTGCAGGTGGGCTCGTCGGTCCCCAGGACCGGTTTCGGCCGGTGCAGACGCTGCAGACGCTAGCGACAGTGACGACGAGCGAGACGCAATGTGGCAACCGTCGCAGAGACCGCAGCGTTGGGAAGAGGGGATTGTCGCATCGCGTGTGGGGTCAGGCGTTTGTTGGAGATTGTCCATGTCGGCCTCTGGGAGGGACAGCACATCTCCGCTCCGCTTAACCTGGAGGCGCTCGGCTAGCGGCGACGGAACAATCTAGAAACTTATCACGCAGTCTACTATGTTGTGCTGCAGGGGAGCATCCTTGAGGTACTTTGGCGAGAACAGCCGAATTAACGTCAAACGTATTTGGGACCGCTCGGAGAACGTGGATGAACGCGTCTCTGCTCGCTAGCCAGAGCAATGTATCCTGCTTGGGAGAGAAATGGATACAGCTGTCCCTGCTCTATCTCCATAGAGGCACGCAGAGGGTGTCAAATGTGGTGCAGAACACTGTCAGCCCCACCGGCGCAGCGGCAGGGATGGAGAGAGAGGCTTTTAGGAAGTATATTTTCATCACCTACAGCGCTACCAGACTGGTTACGGAGGATAGCAGCATCTGGCATGGAGAACCAGAGCAGCATGCCATGAAAGCGTCAGCTTTCCGAGATCACCTCTGGGAATATCTACATCTCCTCGCCCAACTGGCGCATGCCAGCAGAGAAACGAAGAGATGGAGGAGCTGCTGTTCTCTTCCCTATTATGCGCCAAAAAGCAGTGTTCAGAGATTTGGACGACGTGTGCTCGTGGCTAATGGGTGCTGCTACACAGTGCATGTCACAAACTCTATTATCAAGCAAGTGGTTCGCAACGGCCGTACACACTGCCTTTATCCGTTCACAGCCTCAGTCTCCGGTAGCACCAACTTTCTATTTCCAGGACTCAGGCTGAGCTTGGTGATGAGGAGTGCGACATGGACGTCAGAATGCGCCTGCTCTTTTTTCATGCGGTTCACCGTCTTTCTTACGTTGTGTACAGGGTGGCTGGGACATCGGGTGGCTGGAACGGTGGGCGGCTGGTTACGAGATGTCGTCGTTGGCGGGTAAATGGGGATGGGGGAGGAGAGCACAAGCGGCATTTTCCCTCGTCTTGTCAGCGTCCACTCGACCTTCGTTCTGCGAAGGCCGGTGATGCGTTGATACCCAGACAGATCACAGCGGGAGCTCAAAACGGAGCAACCGGCCCGGAATCATCGCCCCATGTCGCGACACCGCACACCACTCTATGCTGCTCTAGACTCATCTCCGCGAAGCCGAGTTGGCAGACGCAGTGTGGATCATATACAGTTCGTACGTGAAGTAGGGCCGGCGTAAGCTAAGTGAAGGCGAGAACTGATAGGACGAGGAATGGTGTACAGGACAAGGAAGAGGGTATAGATCGCGTAGGGGACTCCCTTCCGCGCTCGCTCGCCAAACCCAACGGCTGAGCGCCCAATCGCCGGGTAGTCTCCTGCAAGACAGCCTTGAGCATATTGCCAGTCCGGATCGGGCGACCCCCGGCAAAGTATTGGACAGAGGCCGCAGCTGATGGGAGCTGAGCATCGTGGTGTGCGATGGGCCCTAGCCCGCTGCCTCGCTGCATGCATGCACGGTATTGAGTGATGATGGTGCTGATGATTCTGATGAGAGCGTGTGTGTGCTGCGATGAGAGGGACGAGGATGCGACGGATGAGGATGCGATGGATGAGCGCACGCCTCGCCTCGCCTCGCCTGCTCCTCCTGCAAGCGTTCCTTGGCGGACACGCTAGCCCCCTTGCGTTTAGCGGTGCAAGGGTCTTTTCCTCTTTCACCTCATTTCGCTGCCATCTCTCTCCCTCTGGCTCCACGGCTTGCTATGAAGCGCGCGTGCCTCGCCCCTATCGCATCCACGCCCTCTCCTCCAGCGTTGTCGCTGCCCAGCTCCCGCAAGCCGTACTGTGGCCAGTTCCCAGATTCGCGCTCCCCCAAGCGAGGCCGCCCGCAGCGATCGCGCAGCATCGCAGGTAAGTCGGCTTCTGCCGTCCATCATTTCACGCAGGGATGGGCTTTGTACACGCACCTTCTACTCTAGGATGCGTGACGGGCCCGCCAATGGCAGCTCCACACCCGTGTCCTCTGGCAAGCAGCATTCTTTCGCGAAATGCACCGTCCCGCCGCTCCCTTTCCCTCCTTCTCGTCGCGACTCCTCCCCGGTCTCGCCTAGATTCTTACTCTCTTCTACAGCAGTTTAGGCCGAGGCAGCTCGCCTCGCTCGACCAACCCGGCCTTCCCTCCCTAATTCATCCAAGCTTTGTCGCGTTCCCTTCGCTCCCCTCAGCACGGTAAAGTACAAAGCAGGCATGATGGCGGAGCAGCAGAGCCAGCAGCGACAGCAGCCCCCCTCGTATCCCTCGCCCTCCGCCCACAACTATCCCTCGCCGTCGATGCAACCCACGTATGCGTACCCTCCTCAGGGCCAGGCGCCGCATGAGCAGCAGTATCGAGGGTCGCCGCAGGTCTCTAACATGTCCCTCCCACCGCTGAACCTTCCGCCAATACGTCTGCAGGATGGGCAGACGCAGCCGCCGCAGCAGCAGCCAGGACAGCAGCAGATGGGCTCGCCGCTGCCCCCTCCCCAGCACGGCATGCCCCAGTACTATCCCCATCCTAACCACCCGCCCCAAGGCCAGTCGATGAACATGGGCTCCGCGCAGCACCTCGCGATGCGATACCAGCTGCCTCCGCAGGGCGAGCAGAGAATTTTGTCGGGCGGGCGTCACAAGAAGGAGATCAAGCGCCGCACGAAAACGGGCTGCCTGACATGTCGGAAGCGCAGAATAAAGGTGAGTGCGACCTTCAATTGCATGCGACAAGAGGAACGCGACGGGGAGGCACGCGGCGTGAGGTGCGCTTCCTCGAGACAGCGGTTGTCGCCCGTAACCGAGCCACCAAGAAGCGAGATCCAAACTATTTCGATCGCCTAATTCAACCTCACCTGTTCGCGACCGTCACAGTCACTAACAAACAACGTGCGTATAGTGCGACGAAGCCCACCCCGTTTGTCGCAACTGCCAAAAGAGCAAGCGCGAGTGCTTAGGATACGACCCTATATTCAAGCAGCAGCCCGGTCCGGCGCAAATACAACCCGCGCCCAACTCGACACCACAGCACCCGTCCTCCATTCCTGCACCCGCACCGCCGACCACGACGCCGTACGGCGGACAAGTACCCCAGGGCTACGCTCCCGCTGGCGCCACTGGGTACCCGCCGCCGCCACCCTCCGCAGGAGGTCACGCCGGCCACGAAAACTTCAATAGCTCTGCCATCGACCCCGCGCTTGCTGCCTCAGATCACTCCCTGCAAGGAGGCCACCAAGTGTATAACGGGGCGCATGCCATAAACCCAGCATTGCGGGCAGGCATGGACAGCGCAAGTCCATACTCGTCTGCGGCTTCTGATGTCCCACCTGTAAAAGGTCTGTCTTCCCAGGCTTGACTTCAATATTCGACCATCTAAAAACCAACATACTAAAACTTTGACACAGCCAAACGCCTTCAAATCTCCGACGTCTTTCCTATTGGCAACCACACTCCTCCCGAGATACCACAGCGAGCCCGACCAATTCATCCTGCGCTCGACGCCGAGTTCGATAAGATTTTCGCAAACGACTACCTAGGAGGCCTTGACACCATTCTTGAAACAAAATGGTTTTCCACCAATAATAATGCGCTGAACCGAATCAAGGCCGACCGAAGACTCCACGACGAAGCCGTCCACTTTGTGGAAACTGTCCAAGTTCGCGCTAACCCGGCGGACATGAACGGAATATTCAGCCAAGAGGCTCGACTCATCTGGCACATGTTAGGCGTCTGTAAACAGGCGGCCCCCTCGACCAATGGCACGAATGGCACAGCACCCGCCCCCGCTGAGAGTGAAGACTTGTCGTTGAGAGAAGTCCGAGCGCGATTCGACATTCTGGAAGCACTTCTTACCAACCAAACCTTGAGTGCCAATCCCATGCGCCAAATATCATATCCCTCCGAACTGGATAACTACAAGAAGACCGAAGTTGAATTTTGGCAAGAGCTGGGCAACTTCGTTGTAAATGCCGACAACGAATCTGCGCCATCTGGAGCAGTCGACTATGCCCTTGGAGCGATGCGAAATGTGCTCCATGCATATGAAGTTCGCGATGCTATCTACTCGATAGCCATTGCGAGACATCTTGGCAATCGGGTTCGCGGATTCCCCAGCAGCCTTCCAGCCGTGGTAGATCAAAATCCGGAGAGTGACATTAATAAGCTGCATGTCGCTATGGGCTTCATTAGCTACGAATGCCGCAGCGGTTCTCAGCAAGTCACGGCGCGCATATGCGATATGGCGATGCTTTCATGGACAGTTAGCAGGACGCCCTAAATGGACCCCCCCTGACATGTGCGTGATATTTACATTTCGGGTGGTCCTGATTATATTTTGGGCAAGTCTGAACAATCTCAAAGGTCTTGTAGGCTGCACAATTTCGCCTACTTCGTACCGGTATTATTTAGGGGAGTTGGTGACAGGGGGGTCAGTGGATAAAAGCACCATGCCATACACTCCTCGGTACAAAACCTGAAAGATGCTCTATCGTGTACTACTAAACACTCTGCCATTTGTGCTTTCAGTATTGCATGCTTTCGAGCAGGAGTTATTGCCCCTTTTGTATTGGATGGTTTCGGTTTTCTCATACATAAGCTTTGCCATCTTTATTTCAGAGCAATGGTCTTCGTCGCCCTTATTCCCCACGTTTTTTTTTCTGCCTCCCTGATTCAGTTGTCTCTGCATGGAGTGGTAAGCTGAGGGCAGGAGCAGCATTGGGCAGGTACAAGATATCCATCCGAAAATGTTTTCAGTTCATTGCGTGCCATTCTTCGCATGTTGCGTTGGCAGAGCAATTTGTATTCAACTAGTGGTCTACCCCATCAGGGTTCGCATTTAACGTATGGGGACGCTTTGATACCAATTCAGGGACTCTTGTTGATCAAGACCTGTTGTAGATGTCCTGGCTGGTATCATTGGTTGCAAATGCCATCTAATTCTCACAATCATGTCATTTCCGTTCATTTTTGGGCTCGTCAGGAAGGCAACGAAGCTTTGGGTCAGTGGACAAGATGAGAAACTAGGCACAGATCAACACCTTCCGGCAATCCCCTCCGTCGAGCCTCCAGCTCACATCTCCATGGCGGACAGGGCGGCTGCGTATCGTCGCAAAACTCCTGTGGCAGCATCGTCCACAGATTCCACAACACCTCCAGCCCTCCAGCACTACTTTCTCCACTCTAAATTTTATTTCCTTCCAATCGCCACTCCCCAAGCTAGTTCGTCCTAGGCCAACACCATCGTCTGCGCATACCCTCACCGCCCTTCCGGTGCGACGCTCAGCCTCGTCTTGGGCCCCATGGTGACAGTTAAAACCTAGCTATACCACCCCACTGTACTAGCCTGAGGCAATCAAATCATCGGTGGCGTCCGTGGTAATCCGTAGATCGGAGGTGAGAGGTCGTTACCTCGAGCACAACGGTCGGAGAATTTTTCTGTTTTCGTTCTTGCAAGCTTCTTTGCGCAGTCCTCTTTACCTATGTAATCAAACCTAGCATCAACTGTTCATTCCTCTGCGTTGTGCTGCATCCGAGCCGACGAAACCACGGTAGTGGATAACCTTATCCCGGCTCTAGCGCATGCAGTACTATTCAATACGTTCTGGAACGATGGAATTCCCTTCCACGTGCCTTCTAAGTCGGGCCGACGAAGTGAAAGGCCTGTCAGATAGGGAGACGTTAAGGAGCCCCCCCATAAGCCGTACTTTCCCCCCCCCCCCCCCCCATAAGCCATATATAGGCAAGCGCCTTCGGTAAACTGCAGCCAAGGTTGTCGCGCGGCGCACGATCAATTCATTGTATTAACTAGTGGTTTCCATTGTAAAGTCATGTAAGAAAAATGTAATTTACGACGCACGGCGCGTATGGCAACTCGTCAAATTTAACCTTGATATCTCAACCTTGATATAGCGTTATATGCGCTACCCACCCGGATGCTCGAGAAGGCCGAGCAGTACGAAAATCTGCAGCCTGTAAACCTTGATTGTCGTTGCTTTGTTGTGTGACCTCTGAGATGTCAACAATCGGGCCAACAACCCTCCGAAGGTAATACAACAGGTATTGTATCGCAGTTTTGTCGTTATAACCCATTGACTAACTGTTATTTTTGGTGGCTTTTGGGCTAATTACGATGGCGCCGCGCGACAACCTTGGCTGCAGTTTACCGAAGGCGCTTGCCTATATATGGCTTATGGGGGGGCTCCTTAAGGTCTCCCTGTCAGATATGCTTCTGAACGACAAGCATGCACTAAACAAACGTGAGCTTATAAAAAATGGAAGCAAAACAAAAACTTAAAAAAATAAAAAAAATCCTTCTATCGGTTTTCAACATGGGGGTTTGAAGCCAATTTTTCCTGCTTCTCCCAGGCCTGCACATGATTATTACATCATTGAATGGTCTGATAGCTCCGCACACCGTTGACCAGCATTTGCTGCTACACTCCCACGTGATCAATCAGACATAGTTCGTTTCATGTAGTGGGGTATAACGTGTAGATTTCCACCCTCTCAGACAAGACAGAGTTGGATGACCATACACTGATCAGATGATCAGCGCTGCAGCAAGAGTCTCCTTCTGTTAGAGAGGTGGCTGAGTCGACCGGAGGCGTCTCTTATATGATAGAAACAGAAAAGATGGGGACGTAAGTTGGCCAAGCAAGTGTAGTACTTTTGTATTATTATTTTCGCCATATCTGTGTATCGCTGCTCACGACCACATGTTGCCACCCATGACTGTAGCACCTGGGTATCATTAATCATTGCCCTGCGACTTTTGCAACATCCTTTTTGAATGGCGTCAGACCAACCTCACGCACGCTGCTCAGAAGCGTTCGTAGACTCTCGCTGGCTTCCCCTTCTCCTCCGTGCCTAATGTAGAATCGCTCTCTCCTCCTGGGCTGCCGTTCCGTCTTCGCTCTGCCGCTTTGCTGGATCCTTCCCCCGCAGCTCGACTTGTTGCCCGCTCCTCCATTACCGTAGTTGTCACATTTTTATTTATCCCGCGCTGCCACCTTTCCGACGGCGCGTTCGCGCCCAAGAACGTTTCCTCGTCAGACTCGCTGCTTACTCTCCCGCCCGTAACCGTCACCGTCGTGATTGATTTTCCCACCCCAGGCCCAAGGTTGTCAAGCGGCTGTCCTCCGAGCCCGGGTGCTCCATGGTTGTCGCCTAATTTGCTTCTTGTGTTCTTACTCCACGGCATTGGGGAGGACTGCCGGTTCGACGAGTATCCGAAGGATACCAGGCCGGACTTCATGAGGGGTTTCAGGGTGGCTATGCAGCCGGCCGTTATGCCTATGCCTACTTCCACCGTGGTCCACATCGCGAAGTCTGTCGTCCGGTATAGGAAATCGCCTTTGTACGGTTTAAGAGTTGAGGTGTAGGGAAGGCGAATGATTGTTGCTGTTGAGCCACTATTCGCACATGTAAGAATTCCCGCAAGCAAGAGTCGAAGAGCACTCAACCAAGTATGGGGCTACTTACATCGCTGCCAGTGCGATTACGGAGGCAACAACTATCTTTATGCGCCTCTTCATCTGCAGGTCCTTGACAATGAAAATAGGTAGAATGCCAAAGGTCCAGTCCGCAAACGAATTTAGTGCCGACACCACATACGTAAAGATCATCACCATTGACGCGGATAGACAAGTGCCAGTATGGTGGGGGTTCAAGTCCCACCAGTAGGAAATGGGTTTGCACTGAAATATGACAAGAGAGGTGTATGCGATTCCCACCACCCCTGCAACAGCCATGATCATCCGGATGATCCAAATGTGTAAGGGAACATTCGTAATGCGTAATAAGAAGAGGCCAACGGCGATTTTGAGAGCGCAGGTTGATAAGGTATAGAAGACTTCGGCGAAGAACCAGTAGCGAAGGGCGATTTGGGCGTTTGCATCCGTAATCGCTTCTCGATGTTGGCCGGTACCGTGGGCTGCACCGCCGAGCTGGCTTGTCAAGTATGCTGTGAAAAACAAAAGGGTGACGACCATAACTTTGTCATCCAATCCAAAGCCTTTCACTATAAAGGTTCTGCAGACTAGGTCAGAGGAGCGCCATATAAAGAAGAGGAGTAGATGGGTCTAACCTAACGTAACATCGGAGCCCAACGGTGAGCCATGTCAAGACTAAGAATGTAACGGCAACGCCTATAACCTGTCCACTTCGATTTTCCATTTCAATTCAGTTGATGCATGCAGTGAATCTGCTTGAATACACAAGCCAACCTTGCGGGTGGGAATAACGGGTGTGGCTGGGTGGACCAACCAATACTGCGTTGAAACAGGGTTTGAAGACCAAAATGAATGGTGAGTAGGGAAAAAGTAAAACCGCAGCTGGAAGGGCCGTTTTTCGGACATGATAGGTATTATACTTAATGCGTACGATTCTCTCCGTTTCCCCTTTGTTGATCTTTCGTCACTAATGTTCGGTCTAGGTCCCGAACAGGCGGCGTGGGCCGAAGAGTCAGTTTGCAGGATGAACTCCATCTCTCAGCCGATAGTGGGCCAACCTGGTGACAGGACACGGATCGCATCGTAGTCTCGTTAAAGAGTTTCAAATCCTTGTATGTCCCACTACCAGCATGAGGGGTGGAGATATGTTGATGCTTTCCCCAACCGTGTCCTATTTTGCCCTAAAGGTTTACGCTACCGGGATATATGAGACGGCCGCTCGTCCAAATCCGGCCTTCGCGGTGGCGGCAGTTGGCGACACCTCGGGGATATATGCAAAGCCCACATGTTTCGCGGCTAAGATCTAGGATCCAGACAGGGCTCCCTTATGTAATTCATTCTCAGAAGAATTGGGACTTGATTCTGGTCCGAGGCGGGATTAAGGCAACAATGCGCTTTAATATTGAATTTGGTGCTGCTTCTCTCCACCGTGGCTGCTGCTAGCCTAACGTGTTTTCCTGACTGCTTCTTGAGCAGGTCTCCGTCCTGAAGATATTCCGTGAGTCGATTCGGTCAAGGCAGTCTTGAGGTGATGAGAATAACGCGCCGATCGGTTTGCTGGAAATGAGGATGCGACGTTGGAAATGTCGAGAGCTGGGGAGAACAAGACGAGGTGTACACGCTACTTACGTAACCACGGTTGTCGCGGCAAATTTTGCTACAACCGTTTCATCAGTCGATCACTTCCACATCAAAAAATGGACAACTGATGGATGACACGAGGTATGTGGGGTACAGGAGATGGGTATTCCCTTCGTTTAATCCTTGAAACAGTCGCTTCTTGTTCGCCATTCTCTTTCCATTCAAGTTAATATTACCTTCTCCTTGCATTCCTTGTATCCTGGTGTGCAGTTAGGTGACCTCCTAGTCGCGATGTAGTATATAATAGCTTTGGACAGGTCACGAAAAAATGTTGTGAATGTCAACTATTCTGCCCCTCGGCATAGAGTCAACGCTCTAGTTCGCAACCCTCAGCCACTAGTATCCCGGTCGCTTGATTCTCCAGGAGCCGCCTTATTCAAATACACGTCAGACGCTCCAATCTATCTACACTCAGCACCGAACTTACTGGAACCACCGACATTTTTCTTGAACACCTATGTAGAATAAAACAAGTCGGGTGCCTAACACCGTTGGATCCGTAACATTCTCAAACTGCAGTCGCCAGCGCGGCCCGCGTCCTTTCCACAGCCTTCTACACCGGCAGGCATACTGAATGGATGGCCGAAGATCTAAACTACGTTCTGGCAACTTTTTCTCCCAAGACTGAGCTCGAGGCCGAAACGCAGAACCAGTCTCCCCCGTGAGACCATACCATTTCCCTGAGTTGAGCACCTGGCATATGCTCGTCACAGGGTATAACCCGGAACACGAATGACCCATTTCTCCAACCGACGACTAAGGGGCAATAGCGGCAGGGGCTTTGACCAGCTCTGATAACGATTCCCGATTCAAGGGAAAGATCTTCGGGCTTGGGCATGAGAATTTGGCTGTCGAGGAGACGGCGCTACATTAAGCAAAGTACAGGCTCTTCCGGGGTATATTTGAAGAGACCAGATCCAAAGATTACTTGATGAACTTATCAGTGCGGATTTAAATTAGAGACGAGTTACTGGCTGCTCACTGCGACAAATGTGCTGGAAAGAAAACGAGGGTATCCAAGTGATTATGCACATATCGAAGCGATCATCTTCTCATACATTAAGCTATGCGGAAATTGAAATAATTATCTTTTTGGGAGAAAAGTCCGTAAATATAAGTAGCTGTTAGTGGGCTGTATAACAGGTACAGGGAGCTTGAAACGGGACACGTTTGGTTTGAATTTGCGACTGCATCTCGTCTAGCAAGCAAAGCAATATGGCTCTGAAAAGCCAACAACCTGTAAACCAGCAAAGAGAACTCTCACCAACATACAGAGTTTGCAACCCCTCGTCTCTCCTTCTTCAGGTCCCCGGCCACTGCACAGAATCGTAAAATCCACTCTACCCGACACCGCAGCTCTGTAAAGTCTTAGACCAAGTGAGCTCCATACGCCGATAACCCAGGACATTCTCCAAGCTCGTGCACGCCGATAATGAAGTGAACTCTACTAAGCACGTGGCGTCCATCGTTGATTGTGGTGACCATTTCGGCCGTCCTCCCTTCCAGCACTGTGTATGCAATGAAAATAGGGTAGGTAGCAATGCTTTGGTGTCTTCGGATTTTTTCTATGAAAGAATCGGCGACGCTGGCTCCCGCGATGATAACGATGGCGTGAGTTACGCGTTGGTTTGGGCAGTATTGGAGGATTATGCCGAACTCTTCTTTTCTACAGGAAACAGTGTGCGTCAACAGACATAATTCTCTCGGTAACCTGCGCTTTGTCAGATTGTTGACTTGGATAGCCATTTATTACTGCGAACTTATCGTAAGTCTTATCTGGTTTATCCGTTTCTCTGCCCTGAAATGTTGTCGAAAATGGTAAGTCATTGATAAACCTTCTTATGAAATGTTAAGGTGCATCCCGGTGAAGGCCAATATTGTTCCAAATTGCATTCGTGAATAGAGGCATCACTAGCAGCTATTTTTCTACTACTGAGCACATTCTGGGTTGCTGCGCTGGACAAACTGACTTTTATTCTTCCAGCCGTTGACGTCGTCAGATTAAAGCCAAGGCAAGAGGTTTCTTACTGTTGGTATCACATGATTTCTCAGCGTTGATATCACGTGATTTCCCCGCTCTGGCGGCAGTCACATGATCAGCTTTCTGAGTCAAGGATCCTCAAGGATCCT